>OX457088.1:42541663-42746415 GCA_949752835.1 Empis stercorea
TTTTAGGGAAACGACCGAGCCTAATCTCTTAAAGATAGGTGGATTTTCTTAACCAATTGTTAAGAGTGCATAATTCGGTTTTTAAAACAAAATGTTTAAAGAAAGAATAAAAGGAAAATAAATACAAATGTATTGAAGAAAAAATGTATTAAAATAAAGTTGAAAAGGAATTGAAAATGTATATTAATGAAAAAATGGTAAATAAAATCGAAAATGTATATAAAATTGACAAATGTTTAATAAAGTTAAAAGTTGGAAATAAAATATTGTTAAAATATAAAAATAAATTTGTAAAAGAAACTAATGAAATAATGTATGTAAAAGAATAAATTTATAAAGGAAGATAAATTATTTGAATTATATATAAAAAAAAAAAAAATTGATATATAAAAGGTATATATAAAATTATTAAAAAAAAATTTTTGTATATTAAAAATTGTGAAAAAAATATATATGAAAATAAACTGTATAGAAAATAAGATTAAAAAAAAATTGTAAAAAAAAGCTGAATAAATTGAACCACTATGAATTGCCCAACATTCAAAAAATGTATCCATTTTTTGTACTTCAAAGGGGGAGGTGTTGTGGAATAAAAACACCATCTTTGTAATAAACGATAACTAATTGTTTGTACCATAAAATATTTGCTTTTCGCATTGCTTAACAAGAACAATATTTATTCAAATATAAAATATTGTTCTAGTTAAATTTGTATTATTAAATTGTGTCAATAATTTAATAATGCTTAGTGCGCAATTTTGTCGACTATGCAATTTTGGGTATGAAAACAAACAATTAATAATAATTAATATTGAGTGCAATTACTCAATCATAAATTAATTATGTTATTAGTAAATCAAAGTTGTTTACATTTTTTATGTAAACAAAGGCCGGCAAATTAAAATTTGCGTATAAATACTTGGATTTTTTGGTAATTCAGAGAGTTGAAATTTGTTCAGCTTTGTTTAAACAACTCACGAAACAATAAAGTTTTGTACAGAGTTAATGTTTAATAATAAAGCTATTCTGAACAAATAAAGTCTAAAATATTAAATTTGGAGTTTTATTCAAACAGGATATTATTTAACTGGCAAAAGCCAAAAATAATATCGTCCAAATAACAAATGTTAACGCTTCCAGTTTTTATATTCGACAAATATATAATATATTGGCACAAGAGCCATATAATTATAACATCGAATATATTAAACACAACAATAGTTCAAAATGGTTTAATTTAGAAAACAACCACCACAGCAAATACCAGCGCATGTAGAGAAAGAAAGTGAAATATTACAATTATTAAAATTTAAAATCAATTCAGAGGCAGAATTAAGTCCTCTTAAAATTATTTTTACTAAGTAAGACTGGTGAAAAATATAACCGGTATTAAAGGGATAATAAAATATGTGATATTTATTAAATGTTAAGTAAGTTAGAGGAACTCTAGAGAGGAACTATTAATTAGACCTTATTTGATTTGCAATATATTATAATATGTTATTTTTTAATATATTATTAAGACTGAAATATGTTACTGTTATTTGAAAAACCAATTGTAAACAAAAGTTTAAATATTTTATATATTTTTGATTAGAATAACATAATATTTTTTATTTATACCACTAAAAGCCGATTCGTATAAGGAACAACAATCTCGTCTCAGAAACGTTTCGCTTTATCTCATACGTTTCTGATACTACTGTTTTGATTCGTATAAGAAACGCCACTTTCGTATCAGAAAGCTTTCGTTTTTTCTGATACGTTTCTGATACTACTTTTTTGGTTCGTAACCCAGCGAAAAAACTTTTTACGTAAAATGTTCGACGTAGTTTTGACTTGCTTATTTCACGTCAAATGATCGTTGATAATTTGACGATGACGAGTTTCGGTGTACTGTTTTTGCAAAGTTCTTTGTCAAATTAAATATTACGGCATTTCATTTAGTTTGTTTTTATTCTTTGTTCAAATTAGTTAATTTGCGAACGTAATTTTTTGTTATTGAAAATTGAAAATTGAAAATGATGCATCATATTTGGTAGGTATGTACATAATTAATATTATTATAAAGCTTTTAAAAATATTATTTTTAGGAAAAGAAACTTAAACAATTTAAACCAACGCAAAATTACTGCCCAAATCCCAAATACTGCTGGATTAGCAAAATAAATTCCTGACAATATTTTGGCCTAATAGAATTGGGACGGTTCGCATGGCCGAAGACTTTTCTTCATTGAAAAGCTTAAATTATATGGGTAACTTTTTCCAATATTTGTTATAGCAACCTAATTTTAATTTTTTTTTAATTTGCATGTGCTTGGTATAATTGCAAAAAGGGATATGCCACATCAATGAGAACCCAAATGCTGGCTGCTCGGCAGAGGCGTTTTCAAAGAGTTAAAAAGGCGACAATTAACGAAATGGATTTAAAGACTGTAATTTTTTTTTAACTTTTTATTAAAATTATTTTTTAAGTAAAATCAGTCGAAATTGATTTGAAGACTGAAATATTTGTTAGTTTTTTATTAAAATTATTTTTTAAGTAAAATAAGTCACAAAGAATTTTGAAAGACTGTAATTTTTGTTAACTTTTTTAATTATATTTTATTTTATTATTAGTAAGTATTTATTTTTATTGTAAACTTTTAAAATAATTAAATATATTATGGAAAATTATAATTTTGTGTTATTTTATTTTAAAATCAATTTTCTGAAGAACAAAATTCGCAAAACAATAATATTTTAGTTCGTTGAATGTTCTACGTAAATTTAACGTTTAGTGTCCCACGTAAATTTAACGTTTATAGTTAAACGTTCTTTTGACGTCAAATAATAAGCACGTTGAAAATTTAAAAAATGTACTGAAATTTGCGGACATCGTTGAAAATTTTATATTGGCATTTGACGGACTTTCAACGTGCGTTCAACGTGAAACATAAACGTCATTTTTACGTAAAAACAAAGTCAAAAATCGCACTGGGAAACGACTCAAATTTATGGACTCAAAAACGAAAAATCCAAATCAATCTACCTACGCCGGATATAACCGGTATTAAACTACGCCGGATATAACCGGTATGACTCCATTTTACATCGTTTTTGAGACTCATTTGCGAATCAGAAAATAAGTTCGCCATATATAAGTTCCCTGTAACAAAAATGGTCCACCGACGGCACCATTTATTCATATAGAAGACGCTAACGTACCGCCTTTGCGGTACGAAAACCGTACGTTGTCGCAGAGGTTGGAATAAGAATTTTAGATGAAAAACGGTACGCCTAGATATTCCGTTTCCGTAACACCAAAGCCATTGCGGAAGGAAAACGTAACTTGGAAAGAGAACGTTCTGCAACAGAAAAGTGTAGTCAAAACAGTGGTGGGATGTTAGTGCCAACGAAGCGTTTCGGAAACGCTACTTAGCGAAAATTGGTATGTTTTGTCACTTTTCGCTAGGAGTAATTTGCGATACTTACGACTGTATTTTAATCAACGTTGCCTATAGCGAAATATTATTTTAATGGAAATAATAATTTCAATTACAATTACAAATATAATGTCGGTTTCGATTCAGCAGAAAAATCGTTTTTTTTTTATTTAGATCAATTTTTATGTTCGATAGGTAAAATAAAATCAATTTTTTTTATCTAAATCAAAGTTTAAAAATCTAAGATTTTCTTCAAGTTTTACCCCCTCCATTTAATAATAGCAAAATCGATTTTGTTGTCATGTTCGATTGGGCAGCATTTAGATAAATACTTTAAACAATCCCAAACGAGAGCTACATTAGTAAATTTATTATTTTTATTATTGACATTTTAATATTTATATATTTTTATCAATGAAATATATAGTTTTTGACATTCGAAATTAATATCGAAATATTATTATTGGTACTGCCGAAGCACGAGAAAAGTAGCGTAGCGAAATTTTTTTAACATACCGACTTTTGATATTTGCGCATCGCTAATCGTAAGCGAAGCGAAGTAGAAACGCTAAACCAACATCCCACCACAGGAAAAATAAAAACAAAAATATATGCATTTTATAAATATTTTTATTTATAACAATCCATATCTTTAAAAAATTAATAAACATTAGTGATTATTCAGTAATAATATACTGTTATTTTAGAAACTTACATCATTATCTTTAAAAAATTAATAAACATTAATTATTTCGTTTTAAATTAAATTAATAAGAAAACCCTTTGTGGCGACTGGGGATATAAATAACATATATGTCAATTTATTAATTATACTCCCTCCGCTCTTAGCGTGCTTAGTTTTCGTGCCTCCAAGACGGTACGCTTTCATACCGAAAAAGCGGTAAGTTTACGTAGTAAAATTACTCAGCCGGTGATACGTTTTCGTGCCGCAAAAAACGGCCACTTTATGACGTAGAGGGTTCCCTTTAATTATCGAATTCGCATTTGGCGAACTCAAAACGTACCGCTTCTGAACCGACTTTTCATCAATCCTTGCACACAAAACCAGTTGATGTACAGGAGTATTAAAATATTTTTTTTTGTGAGTAGTCATTTATAAAAAATAAAATATAGGCACAATTTGAATTTTATTCTAACAATTAGACGTGTTCTTATTAATTTACGATAAGTAGAATTAAAAATATTTAATACGCTAAAAATAATTTACTGTGAAAGTTAAAAAAATATATATTACGAAGTAGTCCGTGAAATTAGGAATATTAGTGTTATTCATAAAAATATTGATATTAAAGTCCTAGAAAAAAGTAAAATTTAAATCCTGATTTTTTGTATTAATTATTTTTATAATACATATACATTTTCAACCAAAAAATTAAAAATATTTGTTTTTTTTGTTATTTTTAATATTTAATTAAAAAAAATCCAGATTTGATTTATAGGGATAAAATAAGTACATAAAAGAACCGTATTGGTGATTCGTTAGAGAACCGCCTTGGCGATTCGCCAGCGGACCGCTTAAAAGTCTAGGCGGCTTACTAATCCATACACAACACTTCTTTTTTTTTCTAATTTTCTTTTTCCAACATTTACGTTTACGCCAGCGGTTCGTTTACGGTTCGCTTTTCTTAATGGGTTACTTCATATTTGAGTCAAAATGTAGTCAGTAAACATAAAGGGTACTTAAACTTTTTAACTTTGCTTTGCGTAGCGTTGACGTTTATTGTGAATCAAGCATTAAACCTATAGATCAATTTTGCAGCACAAGCGGCCATTGCTTTTCATTAAAACCCAGCATAAGGCCGAAACCGCAAAGTATTGACGCGTTGCTTTGACAGCAACGTTCCAAAAGTAGAATGTACAGTGATATATGTAATGGCCCACAATATAGCGTCGCGTTGATGCACCCAATTTGCCGCGACGCGTAAGTAGACCTACTTTCTACTTTTGCCGCTGGACGCGCGTCTTATCTAAAATTTTAATATATTTACCTTTTGTTTTGTTCTTTTGATATAAATAATACTGAAATAAAATTTAAAATTTTTAAAATGAGTTTTGAAAAAAATTAATAAATAAAGTTTCTGAAAATGAATTTATCAATATACTTTATTTCACTTCTTTCAACGCGTTATTGTGGTTTGCCAAAGCTTCAATGTGTCGCTTTTGACTTAAAGCTTCAAAATGTCAAAAGTACGCCTCCATTTGCCGCGACATTGCGGTTACCGCTTAAAGAAAAGCAAAAGTTTGGCAACTTTGGCGTTCATTTAGGGAGAGTTAGCCAACTTTCGTATTGATTTACGTTTTACGCATTGAGGAACGCTATACGTATTGATTTAAGGAGAGCCCTTAGATAGGTTATAAGATAATTTAGTTTTCTATTTTACTAAAAAATTTAAAAATTATTACATTAGTTGGCAAATATAACTAACAAAAATGTTGGGAGATAAAATTAATTTATTTACATACAGTTGCGACATGAAAATAGCAGTAGTTGTAAAAAAAGTGGTTAAATAAAATTAATATCATTGCCTACTGAATGTATTGAATATTCTAAAAAAAAACTGGAGAAATTTTTTTTAAAAAAACTGCAGAAATTTATTTAAATTTTTATTTAATTCAATTTTTCTTGGTTATGTTGAAAAATTTATGTCAAAATCTACTATAAAATTTGCTTTAAATATTTTGACACCAACTACAGTTGTCGCTTTCTGTCTTACATATGTATCTCGTTTTATTTTTCTGCAACTTCATGGGGCTCCGGGAAAACCAGTCAAAAACATTTCAGTAAAAAAAAAAGGAATTTCAGTCAAAAATAAGAAGGCATCTGGATCTGTGTCAAAATAATTTTTGACTCAATTGCCTTTTAAGAAGGATATTCAATCAAAAAACTGAAAAGGAATTCCAGTCAAAACCTCAAAACCGTCTGGAAAAGGGAAAATATCTTCATTTGTTTATAATTTTTTATAAAAAAAATTGGTTAATAAAGAAAAGGCAACTCAGTCAAACTTTTTTTGACCGGAATGCCTTTTTTGTTACTGAAGTTTCATCTTGAAAAGGCATTTCAGTCATAAAATTTGTATGAAATTATTTTTCACTGAAATGCCTTTTTGTTTTTGACTGAAGTGTTTTTGACAGGTTTTCCCAGCCCCAGTTCATGGTAATGAAAATCAGCCTTTATGTTTTCTTATTTTTTTTTTTAATTTTAATCTTGTCCCATCACTTTTGTGACTCACTGTACATATATACAATAAGCTTTCGTGACTTGATTAAATTTATTTTCATATGACATTCAACGCAGGAAATATATATAGTTTTGTGAATTGAATTAAATTCTTACGAAATATCTACTTTGCTTTGCGCTGCGTTGAACTATATTGTGAATCGTCTATTATGCTGGAGTTATTATAGTATACTCTAAATTCCGAACGAAAATGTAATGTTAACGTAAAGTTTTTTTTCTACTTTTCAAGTGTACGCTAAATTCTTTACGGAAATGTTAAGTTTACGAACGCGTAAAAAGTTACGAAAATTTCTTAACCAAAATGTAAAGTTGGCGTACATTTAAATTGTATACGCTAAATTCCGAATGAAAATGTAATGTTAATGTAAACTTTTTTTTCTACTATTTCAAGTGTACGCTAATTTCTTTACGAAAATGTTAAATTTACGAACGCCTAAAAAGTTACGAAAATTTCTTAACCAAAATGTAACGTTGGCGTACACATAAATTGTATACACTTAATTCCGAATGAAAATGTAATGTTAATGTAAACTGAAAATGAAAATGTAATGTTAATGAACGCCTAAAAAGTTACGAAAATTTTTGTAAAAAGTTACAATTTTTTTATTCATTATTTTTTTTTATTTTTATGTATTAATAAATATGAATTTATTTATTTTTGTTTGGAAATATATTATTAAAATAACTAATTTGTTTTTTAATTATTAAATAAATTCGAATACGCTACATTAAATCAGTACGAAAAAATTACGCTAAATTTGTACGTATACGTTACACATAAACACATAAGTTACACTTAAACAGTACGCACAAGTTACGCTAAATATGTACGAATACATAAACATAAACTGTACGAAAAAATTACACTTAAAACAGTACGAAAACATTACACCTAAACTGTACAGAAACATTACGCTTTTGCGAGGACTTATCGTAACGAAAAATAGTGTCACTTCTCATATAAGGAATGTAACAGTTGCGTATCAATTCAGTTACGACAAAACGTAACATTTTCCAAGACCTTAGAAGGAATTAGACTCCGAAAACTTTACGTTTCCCTTACGCAAAGTTTGGCGGGATTGTGTTATCCCCTTAACTTTCCTTTGCTTTTGTTATTTCAATAAATTTGTTTGCAATATAAATGTAATTAAATTTTCAGTCAGTTAAAATTAAAAGATGGCCGATAAAACTGAGCTTCGTATGAATCTGGCAGCAATAAAAAGGATTGATCCTTATGCGAAAGATATAGTAGATTCCTCTGCTCATGTCGCTTTTTACACTTTCAATTCTGATGAAAACGAGTGGGAAAAAACTGATGTTGAAGGAGTGTTTTTTATATATAGCAGAAACGCGGAACCTTTTCACAGCATTTTTATAAATAATAGATTAAATACAAATTCATTTGTGGAACCTATAACCGGTCAATTAGAATTGCAGTCACAACCACCATTTTTATTATATCGTAATGAGAGGTCTAGAATTAGAGGTTTTTGGTTTTACAACAGCTCAGAGTGTGATCGTATTGGTGAACTTATTGGAAAACTAATTAGTGACTGTAATTCAAAGATAAAAGTTTTAAAGAATCAAGAAATGGTGAAATCAAGTGTTACTAATATTAATATCTTCACAATGCTAAGCAAGGCTCAAGAAGATTTTAACAACGTTCAAGGCCAACCAGTGGGGGGATTCAAGGATGAAAAAAGAGTCCCAATAGTAAGTTCTGCCAATAACCAAACAGACATGGCTTCTGAAAGTGTTATGAATTTTTTTGCTGCTGCTAAACCAGCAGCCGCATCAGAGGTACCTTTATTTCAAAGACTTTTATCAAATCCGGTGCCTGTGGAACAAATTGAAAAACAACAACGAGCAGGAACTCCCCAAGACGGCAAATTAACCCCACCTGTTTTATCTAGTAATGGTGATGATGTTCGAACCCACTGTCCAAAATTAAGTAATGATTTTAATACCTCACCTTTAGCAAAGTTCCTCGGAACGTCAAATGTAAGTTTCTCGATCAATCATAAAAAAAAAATGTTCCTCAAATTTATAAATATTTAATTTCAATTTAATTTTTAATTTAATTTCAGCAACTTTTAAGAAAAGATATTTTATCCACTGAGCCATCTCATTCCTATTCGCAACACAGCACAACGAATAAACCAGCATTAATGCCACCTACAATGTTTGTATCGTCTTCAGCTGGAAATATATCAGAAAATAAAACATCTATAGGCCTTCATGATAGTTTAAAAAAGTCGAAGGCAAAACCTGAACCCTTGACACAGACACAACTTATTCAAGCGATGGTGTATTTAATGCAACATGATCCAGAATTTATTAGGAAACTTCACGAGGCGTACTTAAAATCTTTTACTGATATGGTTTCGCTTTAAAAAAAGCAAGATTTCGTGCATTAACGATTATTCTCCTGAAAGTAGGTTTAACTTAAAGCAAGTCTAGATAGAAGTACCTTCTTTGTTGAATAATTTTAAGTTTTTGTTCCTGTTAAGTAAAGGAATGAATTATTTAAAATATTATTTATTTTATTATTCCAATATAAGAATCACAAAAATATGTCTGATTTGCATAGTTTATTAATTTATATCATATTCATAAAAGTTCAATACCTTTTCCCAAAATATACGTCTGCTCAGTTCATGTGAGAGTAATATAGATAATTATATAAAAATTTTATTGATTTGTCATACTTGTAATTCTTTTATTTCAGAATTTTTACAAAAATTCGTTTGAAAATTATGTTGAATACATATAACGATATTTTTATACAGAAATGAGTTAAATTTTTATACATAATTTAGTTTTATAAGAAGGAAAGTGAAAGATCGTTGTTAACAGATGTTCAAGTGTTTTTTTTTTAATAAATAATATGTATTGGTGATTTTCCCAATTTTATGTCTGTAGTTCGAAGGATGGCATAGACTTTTGGCCGCGTGACTTGGCCCTTAGATAATAGAATATAAGGATAAGCTATATTAGTAATTTTACACTATAAAATTAATTTTCTATTGAAGTACTTTTTTTGCTCTTTCCCACATGAAAGAGCCACAGATAGGTCTGCCTCACCTCACCACACCTCCCTTAAATATAAATATGATTGACAAGAAGAGTAGCCGTTCATATAAAATTAATATAAAAAACGTAAAAGGTACAGTTGAAATATTTGAAGTCAATAAAAATATATGGGTAAATTTAATTTTGTTTCTAAATTGATATTTTATTATAAATCTAGCTAAAATTATATTGAATTTAAGGACATTATTTTATTTTATTAAAGGCGCGCTTCGTATTTTCCAAAAATGTTCAATTATGAAAATTTTATATTGACAAATAAATTGGGAATCTTATTTATTTTTAAATTTAGTTATATATTTTATTCTAGGAATATTATATTTTATAATTACCGCAGGAAAAACATAAATAATAATGAAAACGGTATAAATAATTTTACCTTCAATAAATTCATATAAAAATAAATTAATTTGTTATATGAAACTGTAATACTACGCATTAATACGCATTTCTCTGTCCACAATAAAGGTTGATATTGATTTTTCTTTATTAAAAACATTAGTTTTCTTGTTATAATAATTGAAAATTAATAAATTTTAATTTTGTGTACATTTTGTAAACAAACTAGTACCTTCCGTCAAACAATTTTGAGAATTATGTATGAGAAATGTACACAAAATGCATTCACCGGCAGGAGACTATTGTCGACTAAATGCGCGCAGAATGTCAGAAAAGTGGCGAAAAAGCCCAGCACACATTGCCCGAAAAGCACTTTTTCGGGCATAAATGATTGAAGAATGCAATGAGTTTTAAGAGTACATTTCAAAGACAAGTAAGTAAGGCACGCTACATGCATTTTAAGCCATTTATGTTACGATTTCAAAAGGTATTTTCCGGCCATTTATATAAGGTATACATCATGCAATCATTAAACATAAAAATTGGATATACATTGTGCATGATATGATGGGCATAAATGCATAACATAAGTATGCTATTTTCGTGCATTTATATACGGCATCAGAGCAGGAGTTTGCAGGTACAATTATAATGCATACAGCATTCATTTATGTAACATAAATGTACAGTATAAATCATACATGTAATGTAGAAGGCATAAATACATGATTTCAGAATGTAGTTTACATGCATTTGTGTAGGGCATCATAAATACATTTTGCGGTCGCAATTATAATGCATGAAGCATGCATTTATGGAGCATAAATGAACAGTATATTTCGTACATAAACCAGGCATAAATTCATGACTTGAGTAGGCAATTTTCATGCATTTATGTGGAGGTTTTTTGGGGCATTTATGGAACATAAATGTACAGAATATATCGAACATAA
Source organism: Empis stercorea (assembly GCA_949752835.1). Taxonomy (NCBI): domain Eukaryota; kingdom Metazoa; phylum Arthropoda; class Insecta; order Diptera; family Empididae; genus Empis; species Empis stercorea. The sequence continues at coordinate 42,552,730 of OX457088.1, forward strand.
AGAAGGCATAAATTCATGACTTGAGTAGGCACTTCTCGTGCATTTATACGGGGCATCAAAGCAGCATTTTGCGGACATAATTATAACACATGCAGCATGCAGCATGCATTTATGGAACATAAATGAACAGTATATGGCCCACATATTAAAGTCACAAATAAGCGAACATTTATCAGCAAAATGATAGATTTTAATTTTTTTATTAAAATAATGTTAATATTATTAAATTTTTTATTCATACTTGAGTAGGCAATTTGAGTAGGCAATTTTCTAGGCAATCATTAATTAATTGTCTTTTAACCCGTATAGACGTGTTTAATTTTTGTCCGCTAATTAATTTATTAATTAATTTATTAATTACGAAATCCATTTAAAAATTTATACAGTGAATTTGCATATACAATAAAATTATCATAACTCATATAATTATAAATTTTTATACTTAGGCTTAGGCTGTGTGCCAAAGAGTTTAAATTTTAAATTTTGACACAAAAAATTAAATTTTTTTTGCTGGTGAGTTTTTTTAATATTTACTATCAAGTTTGCTGTGCCAATTGGTTTAATTTTTAAAAAAAGATGGATGAAATTTTTCTTTTTTTTTCTCTCTAATTTTTTAAAAAAAATTAAAAAATTTTTTTAAATTTTTTTAAAAATAAAATTATAAATATGTACGAGCCCTATCTCATATGTATTGATCCATTACAATACTTTATAATTGATATAACATTTTGTTTTAATCCTTTTTTATTATTATTAATATTTCTTTAATTTCTTGTAAAAAAATAAATTTATTTTTATTAATAATTCTAGTATAAAACATTTAAAAAAATCATAAAATATTGGAATGTATCAATACATATGAGATAGGGCTCGTAAATAAAAAATCTGATATATGAATATTAAATAAATCAAAATTTAATCTGAAGTGTCAAATTTAACGATCGTTAGAGGTCGTTAAATTTTGACTTTCTATATTCACCACGCTAGTGTCATAATTTAATTTCATCAGTCATAATTTAATTTTAAACTACAAATTTGGCACACAGCCTTACACATCAATTTGGCACACAGCCTTACACATCAATTTCTGAGTTATTTAAAAATTTCAAAATTGTGTTATATGATACTTATAAACAACCAAATAATTAAAAAAAAAGTAATATAATTAATAATATAAATAAAAAAATATATTTTTGTGCCATATGGTGAAATAATATAAACCTTTGAAACTAAATATTCTTTAACATAACAAAGTTGCAAAATAAGCTTAATAAACATTTTTATTTTGTTAACATTTTTGTTTAATATATCATTGTGTAATTATATTTTACCTTGAACTCATTAAGTCATTAAACTTTGGGATATAACTTTACATTAATCTATTTACAAACATGAATACTCATTGTTCATCTCAAGACACTATTCTAAATGCGGTTCAAGAAAAATGTAATTCTCAATCTGAATTCATAGTGAATATCGCAAAAAGTGTTTCTCAGATAAATAGCAATTTTGAGTCTATTTCTGAAAATCTTAAAATTAACAATGACGTAATTCTTGAAAAACTTAACTTTCAACTAAGCAACTTACATTCTACCATGAAAAAAGTCAAAATCGCTTCTGACGGTATTTTAAAGTATTGTCAATCATCTGAAAAATTGTTAGCTGAACACTTAGTGAATTTCAATAAAGTCTTTTCAGAATTGAACAACTTGAAAAACAATCATCAACCCGTAGACGTTTCAACGCAATTATCTGACTTAGTAAATGAGGTAAAATCTACTAAAGTAATAGTGAATTCCACCATTGATGAGATTAAATATATAGGAGCCAATATTAATCTTTTACCGACTCCTGTACAAAATCATTCGTCAAATAATATTAATCAATTATCGCTTCTGAACGAATTTACTATTACTGATAATGACGATAATATCAATACTGATAATTGTGAATTTTTTAATAAAAATAACGACAAGAATATTAATCATATCGCTGATGATATATCAGTATCGCCATTGGTACTAGTACCACCACATACGAATACTCATCTGAATATTAATAAAAATAATGACAATAATATTAATCATATCACTGAAGCCAGATCAGGATCGCCATTGGTGCAGGTACCGTCACATACCGATACTCATCTGAATAAAAATAATAAAAATAATATAAACAAATTTGGTGTATCATGGAGCAAAACGGAATGGAATAAGAGACTCGATAAACTTAGATCTATGAATAACTCTCATCTTGAGCATGATGTGACCAATTGTCATGTGAAAAGTATCGGTTCTCAGCTAACTAGTTCGGACATTATAAACTACGTTAAGGACACTGTACATATAGATGTTATATCGTGCTCGAAGTTACGGCCCCAAAAAAAAAAGTTTAGAGCTGATAAAACGAGTATTTCTTTTAAACTACAGCTCCCAACCAGATACGCCTGGCTGTTCATGAATCCTGATGGCAGCACATATAATATTTCTTTTACAAAATGGATTTATCATGCTAATAATAAAATCAGGATGAATAATAATACCCACATTAATAGTAATAATATTAATAGTATTATCAAACGAAAATCAATTAGCAATAAGTCTGTTGTAAATAATAGTAGTATAAATAGTAATTATAATAATAATAATATTAACGTATTGCCAACTACTAGTAGTATGAATAATTCAATTACAAAAGAAAAAATAGATAATAAGAGTAGGAATTACAATAATAATAAATATCAAAACTTTATTCAGGGACGTACATTGAATCCTATTCTTCCTTCTATTTCCCTTCCCACTAAGTCACTTCCAAATAACATTCCATCTTCTATTAACATCAATGACATTTATGAAGGCAGCCATCCTTGCCCTTCTGTACCTCAAAATTTACCAAATTCACAAAATATTAAATCCTTTTTAGATCCTCTTTTCCCACCTTTTTACATCCTCTTTTCCCACCAGATAATAAGAGTAGGAATTACAATAATAATAAATATCAAAACTTTATTCAGGGACGTACATTGAATCCTATTCTTCCTTCTATTTCCCTTCCCACTAAGTCACTTCCAAATAACATTCCATCTTCTATTAACATCAATGACATTTATGAAAGCAACCATCCTTGCCCTTCTGTACCTCAAAATTTACCAAATTCACAAAATATTAAATCCTTTTTAGATCCTTTAGAAAGTAAAACTTACAGCAAATTCTATAAATAGCTCGGAAAATAGATATTTATTGGGTCGGCTTAGGGAACGTAGAATTTTTGAGGATGTACACTTATTCTTGGCTTATCTACACAAGCAACCACAGGACATTTGTGTAGACGGTAGAACTAAAACTAGAACATTAGTCTCTATTCAAAAAGAAGGTTTTCCAACTGATTTCAATGCCTTAGAATCTTTATATTTCAAATTTCATGAGCAGTTAGGATTTTCGAAATCTCAGACTGAAACAGATCTAGCTACATTTGAGTCCCATATTAACTCTAAGCATACGGCTCAAATGCAAAAACTAAGGGAAAATCAGGACAAGTTTTTTCGAAATATAAACAAAATACCGAAAAAAAATCATTTTACATCCCCTTCTTCTAAATCTTTTACGCCATCAAGCCCGCTTAGAATTTTTTATCATAACTGTGGTGGTATAAGAGGCAAAATAAAGAACTTATTTCTTGAAGCCAGCTCGTGCCAATTTGATATAATAATTATCTCCGAAACCTGGCTTAATGATTCTTATACAAACGAAGAAATTCTCAATAGCGAATGGACCATTTATAGAGATGATAGAGATTATAGTGCTTCTGGTATGTCTAGAGGTGGTGGAGTTTTAATTGCAGTACGTAATTATCTGTCACACTTTAATATTTCTACTGTCCAATCATGTCACTTTGAGCATAAATTCATTAATATACTGATTAATACAAGCAATATATATATTGGTGCAGTATATATCCCACCAAATTCTGACGAAAGTACGTATAATGAATTCTATGAGTCATCAAGAAAAATCATCAGTTCAATGGTAGAAAATGATAAATTTTTCATCTTTGGTGACTTTAATCGCCCAAAGCTTCTTTATAAATAAATAAAAATAAATAAATAGAAATTTATTCTTCTCACATTAGATATTACAAACAATAAATTACCAATTTTTTCTCTTTTTAAGAATTAAAAATGAACAATAAACCAAAATTTAAATTTTTACAAATCAATATAATTTAAGCTAAAACAAACATATAAAATTTAGCATTTTAATATAAATTTTTTTTTTTTTTTTTTTTTTTTTTTTTTTTTTTTTTTTTTTTTTTTTTGCCTTTACTTTTAAATTAAAGCTATTTATTTTTAAGTTAATATTTAACATTTTTAAAGTTAACAACATTTTTATTAAAACAGAAGTGCTTTTCAAAACTTTAAATAAATAAAAAAAAAATTGAAAAAGAACGAACATAATTAATAATTAAAAATATAGAAAAGAAAAAAAGTTAGCGAGCATTCTTTATTATAAGAATAATAGTGACGAATGCCCCTTCGAAAAAGTTGTAATTATAATTAAAAAGAAATGAAATGAGGTGATTCATTTTGAGAAAAAAAAAAAATATATATCCTGGATATTTAGTTTAACAAAAAAATTTAAAAATTAAAAATTAAATATTTTAAACGGAACAAAAAAAAAGAAAATTCATTTGAATAAGTTTTAAATTTGCATAACCGATTAGAACCAACTTATAACATTTAAATTTAAATTTGAACACTGAGCAAATCTTCAATTTGATTTTGATTGTATCTCAATAACCACATTTTAATTTCGCGCAAAAAAAGAGACAAAACCCGAATTTCTCTAGTTGCAGCTGGTAATTTATTAAATATTTTAGGTGCAGTGATTGTAAAATATTTAGCAAAATGCGAAGTGCTAAATCTTGGAACCATTGCTAAGCTTCTGTCATTTATTCGTAAGCCATAGTGAGCTGAAACTCTACTCTGATATGCTCCACCACGAATAAAAAAACTCTTTAAGGTCTTATAATAGTACAAATGTCTAATTGGGAGAATTTTTAATTTATTAAAAAGTTCAAAACTACTGTAACTACGATTTTTATTACAGATTATTTTAATCACATGCTTTTGTGCAAATAGAACATAGAAGTGGTTGAATTTTATTAAAATAAGCACCACCACAACAAACTATACCATATTGCAATTTAGATTGAAATAGACTGTAATATATCATTTTCATAATTTTTTCTGAACAGTATTTACGTAAATGATAAAAATTTCTAACTGTTGTTAAAAAATATTTTTTTAAACTTTCTGAGTGATCGTACCAACTCAATTTACTATCTATTGTAACCCCTAAGTATTTGAAAAAATCAACAATTTCAATGTTACAGCAATTTTGTGTGCATTCAGAAAACTCACAGTAAGAAGGTTCCATAGATGAGTGCCTACTGCAATCACTAGAAATATTTGAAAATTTCTTACATGTTGAACAATGAAAAACAAAATTATAATCTATAATGTGTTTGCCCGAGATATTAAAAAACATTAATTTAGTTTTGCTGCTTAAAATCAACCTATGCCTAGCAAACAACTTTTTAAGTAAGTCTAGATCAAAATTAATATCTGCAATGAGATTTAAACGACTTACGCTGGCGTAGGCACAAGCTAGGTCATCTGCAAATGCAGTATTATTTGATTTAAATGCTTGTTTCAGCAAAGAGTTTATAAATATTAAAAATAAAATTGGACCTAATACAGAACCTTGGGGACACCTATATTAATATTCTTAATTCTACTGTATTTGTTTGATATTTTTACTCTTTGGGTACGACAGTTCAAGTATGAACAAAACCAATCATATATAAAACCTCTAAAGCCAACTTTATATATTTTTTCAAGCAATAGCTTGTGATTTACCATATCAAAAGCTTTGGTAATATCGACAAACAGCGCTGCGGTAATTTTTTTATTGTTGATATCTTCATATATATTTTACTACAAAAGTTTAGCAGAGCATCTTCAGTTGACATACCTTCGCGAAATCCAAATTGTTTTTTACTAAAAAAATTAATTTTATTTCAGTAATCTACCATACGTTTTTTGACTGTTTTTTCAAATATTTTTGAAATAGATGGTAAAATTGAAATATGTCTGCAGTTATTAATGTTTTTCCTATCACCTTTTTTAAACAAAGGAATAACTTCAGCTGATTTGAGCGCAGTTGGGAAAATACCTGCATTTATGCTTTTATTAAAAATAAAAGAAAGGATATCAACAATATTAAATGAGATTTTTTTAATGATTGGAATTGTGATACCATCTTCTGTACATGAATTAGAGTTTTTTAGAGACTTAATTATTCTGTACAATTCAAACGGTGATATTTCGTCAAATGCAAAACTATCACATTGAAACCCATCTTCAACTAAACCGACATTACAAGAATTACAGTCAGAACAATTACTTAAATTATTAGAAACAGAAACAAAATAATTATTGCATAGATTGGCAACATCATCAGTTTGATCATTACTAACATCATTACTATTTTCTACCTCTAATTCAAATAAGTTAGATTTATCTTGGGCTCTGTTTAATATGCTATTAATATCTTCCATTCACCTCTACGATTACCCATATTCTAGTTAAGCTCACCTGAATAATATTTATCGCGACAAGCCGGAATTTCATTTTTTAATTCTACACATAACTTTGAGTAATATTTTTTAAGTCTTAAGTTTTCAGGATGTTTTATTAATTTTTGCCTAATTTTATTTTTTTTTTGTCACTTTGCCTATTAATTTTCTTGACATCCATGTTTTAAGCCGTTTGGTTTTTAAGTGATCAGTGGATTCATGACTACTTTCATTTATTAAATTTTGCAAAATGTGAAGAAAATTATTATAGGCCACTGAAGGATTAACTTCAGAATATACGCTTTCACAAAATTCATTACGAAGTAATGCATTCAATTTCTCAAAATCTATTTTTTTAGGGTTAGAAATAGGTATGTGATTATCCGGTTGTTTTTGAGTAATATTATTCATTAACAAACCTGTCATACAGTGATCAGTGATTTTAAAATCAAAAACACTACTAACATATGAAAATTTTTGATCATTAACAAAGCGAACAAAGATATGATCAATACATTTACCAGACACTGCACGGGTAGGTTAATCAATTACACAGTCTAAACCATTTGAGGCCATCATTAACAAATATTTATCAACTATTTGAGAAGTATATAAAATATTAATATTAAAATCACCTACTAAAATTAAGTTTTTGCTTTTTTCTTTGACTAATATATCATTAAGTTCCCCCAAAAAAACCTCTTCATGGAAGCTATGTAATCTATATAAACACATAAAAACAATTTTTTCATTCTCGATAGTACATTCAGCTCTGATTATGTCAGTACTAAATATATTCGGATAAGAAGAAACATTGCAATGATAATCAGATCTAGCAAATACTGCAACACCACCAGATGCATAGGAATTATTACAAGAGGAGTAAAAATTATACCCGGGTATATTGTAATCATTCTTTTCGCGATCATAAATCCATATTTCAGATAAAAATATAAAATGTGGTTTATTTGCAAAAGCTTCTAAATGGGACACAAACAAATCAAAAATTTTCCCTAAGGCTTCTAATATTTTGCTGAATAATAAATATATTGTTAAATAAATTATGGTTAGAATGAAAAACACTTTCACAATTATTATTGTTGATGTAAGAATTATTAAAAGGATAGTTGTTGCTATTAAATTCCTGATGATCAAAATTAAGTTCTGAATTTAGAATACTCATAATTAATTTAAACTAAATACAAATATACTAGAGGAGTTTAAGATCATCAAGACATTTAACAACAATCACATTATCACCATCCTTTTTTCGCATCAATTTTTTTCCATTTCGTATCCATAAGTATTTGTATTTTTTTCCTGCTTTGTTGTTTTAGCCGCAAGAAAAAGTTTACGTGATTGTGACGTCAAGCTTTCGTTTAAATAAATGTTTTGTTTACCAAATTCATTTCCAAAAATATTACCAGTCAACCGAGTTTTTCTTTCTATTTTTTTTTTCATGATGTCATTTTTTAATTTATTGGAAATTAGCACACCACATCTGTAACTGATGACGTATTATTTTTATCCACATTAGAAGTAGAAGGTTTGTTTTTGTTTTTTATTCGTTTAACGAAGCATCTCTCAATGTCTTGAACAGCAATATTCACTCCCACACCGTCGGCAAAAATTTTTTGTACTTTTTCAATTGCATTGCTATTATTTATATTGGGAATACCAACAATTTCCAAAGTATTAGCCAACTGTATTTGTTCAAGAGAGTTAACTCGTTGTTCGAGGTCGTTTACTTTGTCTAATAATTTTTTTTTTCTTCTTGAAGATTTTCGATTTGTTTTAGTGCATTTGTGTTTACATTTTTCAAATCAATTATTTCTTTATAAACCTGTTGCAATGTAATTGTTGGTGTTAAATCAAGGTCAGTTATAATTTTATTGTTATTGTTATAATTCTCAGGAGGAAGAAATGAATTTTTTTGTTGTTGCTTATTTGTTAAAATATTAGAAGTAATAGGTGTTGATGGCAAAAGAAGACTTTTGCGGCGTAGTGTGGTACAACGGTCGTAGTGATAAGCTACCTTGTTTTTTGTCATATATTCAATGTCGCTTACCATTAATTTTGCACATTCTGCATGGTAATAAGTTTTGCAATCACCACAAATAATTTTTAAATGTTGTCGCTCAATTTTTTTATCACAAAAGCACCGCATAATTTAAAAATTTTAATATTTTTGATATACCTTTTTATTAAAATTCAATTTAAAAAAAAAGAAAAAAATTTAGACTATTACTGATACTGATTATTTAATCCAAACTGATTTTTATTCTTGTTTTAATTAAGATTTTTTGTTTTTTATATTCTATATTCCACAACACTCACAGAAAGAAAGAAATTTAATACCACCCAGTTTCCTTCACAGCTGTGCACAACAATTATCTTTTTATAAATGATGACTGTGACAACCACTTGCTCCCAGTTAATTTTACTGATGAAATTGATTTTTCATTAATTGACTTATTTTACAGTAATGACATTAAACAAATTAATTCTTGTCCTAATAGCAATGGGAGGTAGCTTGATTTAGTTTTTACAAATACATATGACGAAACAACTGTTACAACTGCCGACACTACCTCAAATCTTTTCTCTAACTCTAAACATCACACCGCCATCATTGTTGAACTTCAAACGCCTCATATTACGTTTAATAAGACTTACAACAAAAAAGTTGTATTTGATTTTAAAAACGCTGACTATGAAAGTATCAACAATGCTCTGGCTACCATCAACTGGACCGACATGCTCTCATCCAACGACCTTGACAACAATTCATCAGTATTTTATAATGAGATTTTCGATATAATAGAACTAAACGTTCCAAAAATCATAAAAAAAGACAAACTTACTGAGCCATGGTTAAACAGGGACCTTAGAGCATTACGTAACCGCAGAAACAAAATATATTATAAAATTAAGAACGATCCTAATCCTGATGCTGAATTAATTCAGATTCATCAGAAACTAGCGTCTGAATTCTCATCAAAATCAAGGGAATCTTATGATTGTTATATTAATAACCTTAGTCAAACAATCATCACTGATCCTAAAAAATTCTTTGATTTTGTCAACTTAAAAAGAAAATGCAATGGTTATCCTTCCACTATGTTTAAAGATGACAAAACATCATCCTCACCAAGTGAAATTTGTGATATGTTTGCAGCTCGTTTTCGTGAAGTTTATAAGCCACCATCAAGGCCAAACAATAACCTATCGCAATCTACACATCCAATAATTAGCTCCTTAGCCTTAACTTCTGATGAGATTTTGAAAGAGTTACTCAACCTTGATATTAAAAAGGGTCCAGGGCCAGATTTAATACCACCCAGTTTCCTTCACAGCTGTGCACAACAATTATCAATACCATTAAATTTAATCTTTAACAAATCTCTCTCTCTTGGCATTTTCCCATCTGACTGGAAGTCGTCCTTCTTAACTCCTATTTATAAAAGTGGTGACAAATGCAACATAGACAATTACAGAGGAATTGCTATTTTATCAGCTATACCGAAGCTTTTTAAAAAATTGGTCCTTGACAAAATTTCCGCTATAATTAACCCACTTTTAAATGACCAACAGCATGGTTTTAGGAAAGGTCGATCCACCACCACAAACCTAATGCTTTTTACTTCAGACATTCTATGTAATATGGAAAATGGCCACCAAATAGATGCTGTGTACATTGACTTTAGCAAAGCTTTTGATAGTGTTGATCACAACCTCTTAAAAAATAAACTTCATTCAATTGGAATTACTGGCCATATCTTAAATTGGCTCTTTTCATATCTCAATAATAGGACTCAATTCGTAAGATTTCAAGGACTTATTTCATCCGGTATTGATGTCACATCAGGGGTTCCTCAAGGTAGTCATTTAGGACCCCTTCTGTTTAACATCTTTATCAGGGATCTCTCGGAATGTCTTGCCGACATATCACATCTCTTCTATGCTGATGATCTTAAACTATATAAAATCATAGCTACATTGTCTGACTCTATCTTCTTAAAAAAGAAACTTCAGGACCTAGAAAACTGGTGTATTTCCAATAAATTAAACCTGAATGTAAAAAAATGTCATGTGATTAGTTTCTCCCGAAAAAAAATCAATTTTGCTGCATGACTACCATATTAATGGTACACAGCTCAATCGGGCTAATCATATCAATGACCTAGGTGTTCTGTTGGACGTGAAACTTAGCTTCACTTGCCACATCGACCAAATAGTTTCTAAGGCAAAAAAACTTCTAGGTTTCATAAAAAGAAGAGCAAAAGAATTTAAGAATTTGTGGGTAACTAAATCGTTATTCTGTTCGATCTTCCGTCCGGTCATTGAATATGCATGTTCTATCTGGGATCCTTTTTTTCACATTCATATTGACAGAATCGAATCGATTCAAAAACAATTCTTACTTTTTGCACTACGCGATTTACATAACCCAAATGACTTTGCTAATTTACCGAGTTATTCAAATAGACTTAAATTACTTAATATCATTCCTCTTTCTTCAAGGCGTAAAGTACTCATCTCTTGTTTCACTTTTGACGTATTGAATGGTAATGTTGACGTGACTTCTATAAAAAATAGAATTAAGTTTAATGACGACGTCAGACGTACAAGACATAAAAGCCTCTTAAAGACTTACTCACAGACAAAAGAATACGCCAGGAATGAACCAATTAATAGGTGTTGCATAACTTTCAACAAACACAGTAAAAGTTATTCCTCGGAAATATCAAAAAATCACTTCAAGTCTATCCTTACACGCTCCTTTATTGGGTAATGTTGCCTTTATTATGTATATATATTTATGAAATATTAATATAAACAAAAAATATTTTTCTTATAACTTACATATATTTATTTTATGATATTTTTAATTCTATTCTACTATGTAATTCTTAAATATATTGTTTGAATATTATTATAATTAAAAATTAAGATAAAGTCCTGTATATTTATATAGATTTAAGTTTCATGTTGTACCTTGTTTTGGTGAAATAAATAAATAAATAAATATTTTATTTTTTTAGCAAAATTAACATTGTTTTATAAATAATTTTAATATTATTTTATATTTAATTTTTTGTTCCTCGAAACATTTATCACCAAAATTATTTTTGTTTTAAAATAAATTTAATATTATTTAATTCTTTTATTTATTTTTAATTTTTTTGTTCCTCCAAACATTTATCAACAAAATTATTTTTTTTTTTTAAATAATTTGTAATATTATTTAATTTTTATTTGTTTTAAATTTTTTTGTTCCTCCAAACATTAATCAGAAAAATTAATATTTTTTTAAAAATAATTTTATTATTATTTTAGTATATTTGATTTTATTTTTTTAAACTCGTCATTCCTACTTTGCGGCACCCTTTTCATAAAATATGTTATTTCAGGTTCTATATATCTGCATGTTCCTCTTTACTTCCGATTAAATCCATTATTAAATTTACGACGTTTTCTAATTGCGAAAATATTTTTTTCTCTATTTCTGTAAATGGTTGATTTTTCTGTGAATGGTGTTTTTATAAATTAGAAGGAAAATGTATTCCTTACCAGTTGAATGAAGAGTTGCCTTTCCTGACCAGGAATACTTAATTAGCGATTTATATGCAAATAGTTTTTCCATTAATTTTTTTACTGTTCCACGCAGCAGATTCGCTCCCAAATATTATGTAGGTTCGATATTTTATGAAACTGGAAAACAAGGAGATATTGTTTTGATTTTGAAATATTTTGAAATATATGTAAAGTAATAAACTTACAACTTGGTCTCTAAAATCTTGATTTGATAATTTTTTATCAAATCGAACAATTTCTTTAGATTTTTGAAGTGGCCAAGTAGGAACAATAAAAGTTGGGTTCTTTCTTTTTTCTTATTATCACTACTGGTTTTCAGTGTTTCCATAAATTTTATAAATAGTTTATTTTGCGGTATTATTTTGTTGTTTTGTTGGATTATACTATTATTTTTTGTTTTATAAAATAAATTTCTTTTTCTATATCTCTTATACGTGATTTTGAAATTTCTGTAAAATATTTTTTTAATAGTGAAATTTTTAGTTATTTTTAAATATTTTTATTTTAAATTAGTATTATTAAATTTCTGCTTTACAGAAATCGAAAAGAATTAAATTTAATTAAAAGAAGTTTTGTGCTAGGAATATATACTAATATGAATAAAAAAGATTTAATTTGAATTCATAAAAAGACTAATTTAAGAAATAAAAAAATACTAAGAAATAAAAAAATACTAATTTAGAATAAATATGGTTTTGGGCTGATTTAATTGTAATTAAATGAAGCTCTTTTTTGCTAAATATATATATGAATAATGTACCTGATCGTAAAGGTGTGTCTTGAAAATCTGATCTGCTAACTGAAAATAATAGTAAGTAAAATTGTTAGACAAATATAAATAAACTTTTTAAAAATATTTTTACCTAATGTTGAAGGAGTATTATTAATTGTAGATGATAGTGGGTCTTCTAAAAATTGTGCTTCTTCATCAATTTCTATAAATCAGACGTGTAGTGACAAGTTATAAAAAAAATTATGTAGTGTTAATAAAATGTATTTACCTGCAATTGAAATATCCAGTATAACTCTCTTTCGGTTATTACTAATGGTAGATACTGGTGAATAAACTGTAAATTTATATTATTTGTTTTCAATATTAATGTATAATTTATTTGTTATAGTTTATACCTGGAGTTTATCAAGCAGTCCATTGTAAAAGCGGTGATTTGCGCCATGTTGGAGAGATTGCTGCTGTTTTTGGACTGCTTTGAAGTGTTGCTGTTTGATATGTTTTCCTCATTTTCTTGCTAGAAAAGTTACTCTGCATGATAAAAATATTAAAAATAACTTTATATTTACATTTGAGAGCAAGTAATTAAAGTCATGTTGCATGTAACTTGTTGATGGATGCTGCCGTTAGTAGTATATGGGCGAATTGGGCCTGGGAACTTTTTTCAAAAGGGGCGTGTCTGACACGGTGTTAATTAGGAGGCGTGTCTGATAAGGTGTTAATTAGGGGGCGTGTCTGACACGGTGTTAATTAGGGGGGCGTGTCTGACAAGGTGTTAATTAAAGGGCGTGTCTGACAAGGTGTTAATTAGGGGGCGTGTCTGACAAGGTGTTAATTAAAGGGCGTGTCTGACAAGGTGTTAATTAGAAGCGTGTCAGAGCAAGGGTGCAACACGCGGCCGGGCCTCGAGAGATGTGCATTGAGGATGTACATTGCGGAAGTTAATTGTGGGATGTGCATTGCGGAAGTTAATTTTGGATGTACATTGCGGGATGTACATTGCGAGATGTACATTGCGGGATGTGCATTGCGGATGTGCATTGCGAGATGTACATTGAGGGATATGCATTGAGGGATGTGCATTGGGGGATGTTCATTTGGGGATGCTAGATGGGGAATGTTTTTTTTGTGCGCCTGCGCCAGGATTTGAACTCGTATCAGCATATTGCAAGTCGGTCACTCTACCTGTTCAGCCATCTACCTGTTTTAAATATCATGGATTAAATGCGTACATCAATGAATCAATATAATTTTTAAATATTTTTTTTTTTAAATAATCTGCCTATGGTGGGAATCGAACTCAGAAAAAATAATTTTTGTCTTACAAGTCGTTGCCGACGACTCTACCTATTGAGCCATCTACCTGTTTTAAATATCGTGGATTAAATGCGTACATCAATGATTCAATATAATTTTTTTTTTTTAAATTTTTAAAAAAAATAATCTGCCTATGGTGGAAATCGAACTCAGAAAAAATAATTTTTGTTCGACGACTCTACCTATTGAGCCATCGACCGCTTTGTATTTCATATTATTAAAAATGCAGATCAATATGCACTTTAATGTGTAATTTCTAATTTTTGTTGTCGATTTGTTTTTTGATTTTCTTTAATAATAAAATTTGTGCGCCTGCGCCAGGATTTGAACTCGTATCAGCATATTGCAAGTCGGTCACTCTACCTGTTCAGCCATCTACCTGTTTAAATATAATGGATTAAATGCGTACATCAATGAATCAATATAATTTAAAAAAAAAAATTATTTTAAAATATAATCCGTCTATGGTGGGAATCGAACTCAGAAAAAATAATTCTTGTTTTATAAGTCGTTGTCGACGACTCTACCTATTGAGCCATCGACAGTTTTCTCATTTTTCTATTAAAATGAATTTATATGAATAATGAGTTAATTTAAAGTATTGTAAAAATGATGTGTAAAGTTAAATGTGTTTTGTAGTTGTGCTTTTGTCTTGATTGACCGTTTTGTATTTCTTCATATTAAAAATGTATATCAATGGAATTAATGTATATAATATTTTAATATTAAAAATATATATTTTGAGAGAAGCTTGTGTCTTTCGATTAAAATGCATATCAACGGTACAAATTTATGTATAATAATAAAATTTTAAAAAAATTTCTGGTTCGATAAGGAATCAAATACACACATAATAAGTTAAATGTGTAATTTTTTGTGTTTTTTCTTTACACTTATATACGAAAATTTTATTTTCTAGATTTTCATTCAGGGGGTTTTTTTATATATAAAATGTAAATACAATAATACATAGATTTTCCTATATATAAAAATTACACGAGAAATGCACATGCAAAATTTATATTTTTTCTTGTTATCATAAAAAATTTTCATTATAATAAATATTTTCAATTTTAAAAATATTTTTATACAAATTTCTGTTGAAAAATGTCTACGCAGCAATTAATTCTAAAATTATAAATAAAAAATAATTTTGTTTTTGGTTTATATACATAATCTGAACATTATTATAGTGTCTTATTACAAAGTCTATTTTTTATCAAAATGCATTTTTTTTACTTATTACACATTTAATGCATTTTTAAAAAAATCAGTTTTATTTCTAAACTTGATTAAATCGGTAATAAATTTGTTGTGTTTTTAATAATAATAAAATAAAAATGTGTCTATTAAATAATTTGTGTCTATTAAATAAATAAAAATAATTTTTTAATAATAATTATTGTTTTAAATATAACAATAATAAATTCCAAACCTGTGTTGGATGAATTTTTAAAATATTCATCCAACTTTACATTTAATTTAAGTGGGAATGCTATAGCATTTCAAAATAATATTAATACACATACTAAAAAAACATCAGTAAGTGGGAAAAAACAAAAATTTGTATTTTTTCAAAGATATATAATTTCTGTAATTTATATAATATAATAAATTATATTTTTTAAATAATTTTTAGATGGAAGAAGAAGAATTTATTATAGCAAATGATGATCGTGATGAAACAGTAAGATTTATTATAATTAAAAAAAATGTATTAATATTATATATTATATGTTATTAAGGTAAATATTGGTAGCGGTGGCAGACCCATCGAAAACAACAGCAAATCCAATCGTGATCAAACAGTAATATTTATTATATATTTTTTTTTAAATGTATTAATATTATATATTATATTGTTATTTAGGTAAATATTGGTAGCGGTGGCAGACCCCTCGAAAACAACAGCAAATCCAATCGTGATCAAACAGTGATATTTATTATATTTTTTAAAAAATTTATTAATTATTTTCTTATTTAGGTAGAAAATTATAGTGGTAGTGGAGGAAACAACAAAGGGCTTTTGAATAATAAATCCGGTAGTAAGTTTAGTGGCGTTATTTTTAATATAGAACATTAAAAAATAATATATTTTGTAATTTTTTAATTTTATTTTTAATTTTTTAACTAATAATGCATGTCAAAAGAAATTAATGTACTAACCGGACAGTCACCACTTGTACCACCATCAACAAATTCTGCTGAAAACGAAATTTTGTATTATTTCTACTTATATGTACTAATTGTAGATATAATTATATTAACAGTTATATATAATTTTTTTAAATAAAATAATAAGTTTTTAAAAATAAAAATGTTTTATCATAAAAAAATGTTTTATAAATATTATTTTTAAATGAAAAAATAAAAATTTTTAAAAATGATGTTGTTGTTTTATCATTAACAGGAAATAAAAAGTTATATAATTATAAATTTACGTTTTAAAAAGATAAAACGTATGCAACAAAGAGTTCAATATTAAATTTAATGTATTACGCAAAAATAATTGTTAGGGTCTTGTGCAAAAATATTAATTTTAATAAAATCTTATGTTGAAAAAATATTTTATACCTGGCAAAATAAAAAATTACATTTTTGACTTTACCCATCCATGTAAATGCATTTTTTTTTAATATGTTAGCAGAAAATAAAACCTGATAAATTTTTACACTACAATAATTTATTTTAGTTGCCAAGTGTAACACATAGATGTTGCGAAATTGGTTCTTGTATTATGTATAGGAGGTTGGTGCCACGGCTATGTGGAAACTATGTGGAACCTTGTGTTGGTAATTGTCTAAAATAGTACCTTTCAGTTCTCTCTTTCCTCTGATAAAAAAAATCAACCATTTTGAATTTCTATTTATAAAATACACTTTCATACACAATGTTTAAAGTGTAATTTTGGAAAACTAACTTCTGTAAATTTGTTTGATTAATTTTTTTTTATTATAAAATTTAATAACAGAAAAACAAATATATTTATGTATTATAGCATGTTATAATATTTTATTAAAAAATATATTGTACATATATGTAAATCAATATACATACTTCAAAGCATGTGTTTTTGAGAATTTATATTTTTTTCAAAATGTATTTTTGCCATGTTGTTTTTGGTGGCATCACGGCCTCTAAATATTAGATAATATTTTTCGGCATTTATAAGACGCAGCTCTTCATCATTTGTGATGGTTGCGGCTATTTTTGATGGTAGAAATATTAGGAGTTTTTTTCCAAATCCTGCATCCTCTAGCATGGCTGTTACACCTCTACCATATTGGGTTGTTTTAAATGCAAATTCAATAACCCTGTACACTTTTCCAATAACCAAATCGTCTAATGTAGAATAGACTGCGTCGTCTATACCTGCTGCTACCTTTTCAAAATTATTTAAAAAATCCTGCAAAATATTAAAATTATATACATATATATTAAATATATTTCGAATATTTAAAAAATGTGTCTTACCATTTTACTATTATCTAGTTTTATTGATAAACTGATAGTTTTAACATAAAGTTTTCTGTATTTATAGCAAAAAAATTCTAGCAAATAGACAAACCTGTCACAATTTACATAATCAAGGTTTAATTTTATAGGATTTAAAAGGATTTTTTTAAATATATATCTATATATAATTATGAAAAGTTAAAAATAATTACTTTTAAAAATAAAATTCCTTGATATTATGTATTTTATAAATTATATACCAGCATTAATTATTGTGTATTATAAAAACCAAACCTTTTTTATATCATTTACGTATTATATTTTTTTATTAAAACCTAGCACTTTTATAGCTTTTAATAATATAATTACAGTTTAAAATAAATTTAAAATAAAGAGTGTTCACCTTATACAACAATGTTGTAAATTAATATTTGAATAATTGTAAAGTGTAAGTAAATTTTGTAAAAAGGTTCAAGATCACGTCGATAATTGCAGGTTGTATTACAATTTAAGTTTTAGTTATGTTAAAATGTTGCGAATAATTTAAATATGTTATAACTTTTATAATTGTGAATAATTACTAGGTTTTGAAAGGAAGTTATTATAAAGTTTTTATTAAAACCTGTTGCAAATTAATATTTGAATAATCGATAATTGTAAGTGTAATTAAATTTTGTACAAAGATTCAAGATCAGTCTAATAATTGTAGGTTGTATTAAGATTCAAGATCACTCTGATAATTGCAGATTGTATTAAAATTTAAGTTTATGTTTATTAGACTGTTTTTATGTTAAAATGTTGCCAATAATTTAAAATATGTTATAACCTTTATAATTGTAAATAATTACTAGGTTTTAAAAGGAAGTTATTAAATAGTTTTTATTAAATTCTAAACCCTTTTATAGCAATTAAAAGCTATAAAGTAATTTGTATATATTTCTGAAATTGTATATAAATCAGAACATATTTTCAAAATTATCAGTTTAAATAAATTTTCAAAAGTGTATAGTTTTTCCATAGTATAGTAAAATAATGTTACGGTCTACTATCAGAAACAAATCCGATATTTTAGTTAAAAAATTTAATTTAAGAGCTCAAAAAGTAGAATTTACCATCAATGAAACACCAATTGGAAAAGATCCAATAAAATGGATCAAATCAGCTATTGAAGAAATATTAGAAGCCACAACAAGAAATATTTTACCTACTGATAAGATAGGTATAAGCTTTTGCGGAAAAAGCTTTGAAGATCGAGGTCCTGGCTGTATGAGCTTTAGAGCAGCTAATTTGGTTTCAACTGAAGACTTATGGGATTTAATTGTAAAAGTTTTTCAAAGCAAATCTGAAGGTTTAAACACAGATACTTTCTGTTTATCTGTAACATCTGTACGTATGCTACAAGGTCGTGGAAGAACATCTCGGTATTTCACTTTTAATGAAGAGTGTATTAGATGTAAAGGAATTATAACGATAAAAAATACAGATTACCTTTGTCTTCCAAGAGCCTTAGTTGTTGGTATAGCTATGGTAGAAAATGATCCTGAAAAAATTAAAATCAGAAAAGACACACATAAAATTCAGACTATTCGCGCTATGAATTTATTAGCAGAATCTGCTATAAATATTCCATCTGAAGGTGCTGGTATAGAGGAGTTACAAAAGTTTCAGGATTATTTAAAAGAATACAAAATAACTGTATATAAATATGGTAGTAAAGGTCGAGATGTTTTGTTTCAAGGAAATATAGATGAGGAAAAAAGATTAAATTTGCTGTATCATGATAATCATTTCAATGTAATAACATCCCTTACTGCTGCTTTTTGTTGTAGCTATTTTTGTTGTGCGTGTAATATTCCTTATAATAACAAATATAGTCATCGTTGTAGTAAAAGTTGCCTGTATTGTCATCAATCACCGCCTTGTAAAAAAAACAACACTATCAATTTTTGCACATTATGTAAGGTATTTTAAAAATGAAATGTGCTTTAGCAATCACCAGACATCTAGTTCAAATAATATAAGTATTTGTAGTACAGTAAAGCGCTGTTTAAAGTGCTTAAAAATTTTTCAAAACATAAGACAGCATAATTGTAATGAATATTTTTGCAAAATTTGTCAGATACATGTGCTACCTGATCACCAATGTTATATAAAACCTGATACTCGGACAGCCCCATCCAAAAAAATACTATTTGTTTTTTATGATTTAGAAACAAGACAGGAAAAATTTGTTGAAAATAATGCCCACGGTGAAGTGAAGATGCACGAACCAAATTTGTGCGTTATTGCAAAACGATGTGATGGTTGTATTAATATAGACAATTTATGCTATTGTCAAAAATGTGGATTTAGAGAACAAATTTACAAAGAAAATGTAATATGTAAATTTATTCAAAACTTGATGATAGCTAGTAAAATATTTAAACAAATTATTGTAGTAGCTCATAATGGAAAATCTTTCGATCACCAATTTGTTTTAAATTACATTTTATTAAATACAGATAAAAAACCTGAATTAATAATGCAGGGTACAAAAATAGTGATGATGACACTAAAAAACATTAAATTTATTGATTCTATAAATTATTTTCCAATGCCTTTAGCACAACTACCGAAAGCTTTTAATTTACAAACACTAACAAAAAAGGGCTACTTTCCTCATTTATTTAATACATTGGAAAATACTAATTATGTAGGAGCATTACCTGATATGAGATATTTTAGTCCCGATACAATGAAAAATAATGAAAGAGAAGAATTTCTAAAGTGGTACGATATTAAAAAACATCAGCCTTATGATATGCAATGTGAATTACTTTTATATTGTCGAAACGATGTACAAATTTTAGCAGAGGCATGCACCAAATTTCGGAAATTATTGTTAGAAGAATGTGCCGTTTGTCCATTTACTGAATCATGTACAATTGCTTCAACTTGTAATTTAGTTTTTAGACGTAATTTCTTACAATTACAAACAATTGGGATAATACCGAAAAATAACTACCGTGAAGGTAATGGACAGTCAAAAATTGCTTTACAATGGTTGTTGTATGTGGAAAAAGATAAAAATATTAAAATACAGCATGCACTAAATGGTATGGAAAAACTTATAAATGGTGTAAAAGTTGATGGTTTTTGTTATGAAACAGGACAAATATTTGAATTTTATGGCTGTTATTATCATGGTCATCCTGACTGTTTAAAGTATAAGCGTGACGACCCTTTATATAAAAATTCAGCCGAAACCCTTAATTCAAGGTATGAAGCGACTATATTAAAAAGTCAGCTCTTAAAATCTAGTCAATATGAAGTTTGCGAAATGTGGGAATGTGTGTTTCGTAAAAAACTACAAACATATCAAGACCTAAAAATTTTAAATACACACCCTTTATTAAATAAAATGGCTTTAAATCCTAGAGATGCATTTTATGGAGGTAGAACAGGAAATACAAGGACGTATTACAAATGCAAAGAAAATGAAAAAATTAAATATATTGATGTATGTTCCTTATATCCATGGGTGTGTAAATACGGTAAGTTTCCAATAGGACATCCAAAACTACATATTGGAGCCAATATATGTAAAAATATAAATCTACAAAAAAGCGAAGGTCTTATAAAATGTAAAATTTTGCCACCTACAAACTTATACCACCCTGTTTTACCTATAAAACAAAATAACAAATTAATGTTTAGTTTATGCAGAACTTGTTCTGACCAACTATATATAGATAATGAATGTATACATAATGAAGATGAAAAAGCTTTAATAGGAACTTGGGTTATAGACGAGGTAAATAAAGCAATAGAAAAGCAATATAAAATTTTAGAAATTTTTGAAATCTGGGAATATAAAATTGAAAATTATAATACAAATACAAAAATTGGTGGTCTTTTTACAGCAATGATGAATAAATTTATTAAAATGAAGCAATCTGCTTCAGGTTTTCCTGGCCATTGTTTAACCAATGAAGAAAAAGCCAAATATATTGAAGATTTTTTGGAAAATGAAGGAATTCAACTAGAATTTTCTGAAATTGTTAAAAATAGTGGACTACGATCTTTGGCGAAACTAATATTAAACTCGTTTTGGGGAAAATTTGGTCAACGAGAAAATTTACCAAGGACTACAATCTTAAATGAAGCTTATGAATTATTCGAAATGCTGACACAAGCAGCAATTAAGATAAATAATATAATACCTATAAATGAAAAAACTATAATTGTTAATTGGAATTATAATGACGAGAATGTTCCATCTTTACTAACGGCTAATGTTAGTATAGCTGCTTATACAACGGCTCAGGCAAGATTAAAACTTTATACTTATTTAGAAAAACTAGATGACCGTGTGCTCTATTATGATACAGACTCCGTAATATATATAAGTAAGCAACACGAATATGAACCACCTACAGGGAATTTTGTTGGTGACATGACAGATGAACTTGAAAATGATTATGGTCCTGGTAGATACATTACCGAATTTGTAAGTGGAGGTCCTAAAAATTATGCATTCAAAGTGTTTTCTACAAACGAAAACACATTCAAAACAACTTGTAAGGTTAAAGGCATATGTTTAAATTATAAAAATATGCAATTGCTGAATTTTGATACTATTAAAAACATGATTATCAATGAAGAGAATCAAGAACCTGTTAAAATTTTATCTACTAATTTTCGTAGGACAAAAGATTTTGATGTTATTACAGTACCTGAAAGTAGAACATATTTTCCCTCATCCAAAAAGCGAAAATTTACACCTGATTACAATTCTATACCTTATGGGCACAAAAAATAAATACGCAAGAACCTGTAAAAATCGAATAACAAAAACTTATTTTCAAAAATAAATAAAATATTTTTAATTGTATTTTTTTTTATTTTCAACTTTTTTGAAAAAAAAAAATTTATAAACAAAAAAAAACAAAAAGCAGAACCTGATTTTAAAAAAAAAAATTAAAAATTAAATGAAATAAAATAAAAATTTTTTTAATATTTTATATATATATATATTTTTTTATTTAAACATTTTATAAAACTAATATAATAATAAAAATATTTATGTAACATGTAAAAGAAATGTACAGCTTTTATTCATTTGGTCCATCATCATCATCATCGTAACTGGGCGACACATACCGACTTATGTTAGGTGTGGGGCTACGTACAAAATCAGGCCTGTAAATACCAGGCTCGGTTGGTTGAAAATGCCTGTCCCTTTTGCGCAATAACACCGTTAATTCCAGGTACCTAGACAGGGATAGGCACTTTCTTGCATGTATTGTTAGGCATTCGTCAGCCTTGACAAACGGCTTCAAAAAAATATTACGATTATTAAATTCTATTTCCCTCACACCCTGTAGTTTAGAGGGGTACATGTATAGGAGCCTTCGTCGTTCTGCGCCAACTTTTTGCAACCTTTGACGAATGCTTTCCTCGTAACAGAGCACCGTATGATGTAAGTTGGTTATAGTCTGAATGGTCAACATTTCCAGACTATATTCTTCAATTAAGATTTCTACCTCTAATTCGACTATTTGCTCAGGATGTAATGACATTTTTAAGAAATTATTATTTTACTCTGATTAAAAAATGTATTAACACGTATTATATATACGATACAATCTAGGTCATCAAATATTAAACTTTTTAGGAAGGGTCCTCAGAATTATTTAATTATAGCATATTTTTGTATAAACAAAAAAACTATAAAAAATTATTTTAAAATGTCTTTTTTAGCAATCCATGAATTATGGGTGGTATCAAAACCAAGCCATTTAACATAAATTTTGTCTCCTTTTTTTTAATAATTTTTTCGACAAGGTAAGCATCGCCAGTTTTTTGTTTTTTGCAATTCAAATTCATAAAAGCTACCAATTATCGGTTGTTTTTTGTAATCAATTAAAGTATATGTTATGCGGTTTGTTGAATTCACTTTCGAAATTTTAAAAATTTCTGTAGACCAATTTGGTTCATAACCTTTTTGAAAAATCCCTTTAGATTTACTAATACGTACAAAATCATTAATTTTAAATTTTGCTTTTGTATATAATTTAGGCTTGTTGTAAATTGTCGTTATTATTTTTTTTTCGTTTTTCTTTGTCACTTCAAATGGTTTCATTTTAATAGTGCGATGCTTGGTATGATTGTATTTATATAATAAATCGTCTAAAATTAAAATCCAATTATAATTTCCTTGTAAACTGAATTGTTTCCACATATTATTTTTTAATGTTCGATTAAATCGCTCACAAATAGAGGCTTTCATTTTGGTATATGTGTGGTAGTGATTTATATTATATTTTTTCATTAAATTTTGAAAATTACTATTAAAGAATTCTTTTCCTTGGTCGGAATGAATATTTTTAGGAATTTGATTACTTTTAATAAATATTTTTTGCATGGCGTTTGTTGTATCTATACCGCTTTTAGTTTTAACCGGTTCTGCATAAGCGTATTTTGAAAAAATATCAATAACTGTAAGGAGATATTTATAGCCTTTGTTGAATTTTGTAAAAGGAATCATTTCTACTAAATCAATCTGCCATGTATCAGTAAGACCTTTCTGTTTAACTTGGCGCCTTTTGAAGTTTTTTCTTACAGCTTTATGCAGCTCATCTACAACTGACTTTTTACTCATAATTGCTACGATATAACTAGATAAAATTGAATTAAGCAGTCAGTATAAATACGTTCATCAAGCTAAAAAGTACAGAATGCAGAAAAGAATCATATTTGTTGATTTCCAGTTTGTCGTTGGAAATGGAAAACAAAATTTTGTCAAGGAGATGGCAACACTTAAGCAGGGGACTTTATTACCAGAGTTTCATTTATTTAAACCACCCTACCCTCAACAGGAATTAAATCAAGAAGCTTTAAACCAAAATAACTACAACAATAGAAATATTAACGGTTTGGAATGGATAAGCGGAAACAATGACTATAACAATCTTCCTTTTGTATTAAAAAATTTGGAGTCATATACAGTCTATGTAAAAGGAAAACAAAAAAGAGATATTCTTTTAAAATATTTACCGGCAACAACTCCGATTGTAGATTTAGGTGATGTCATGCCACGATTGAATGAATTACAAGAATACAGCTCCTATTGTATTATTCATTCACTGAACCAATCAAATTTCAAGAGATGTGCTTTAAAAAATTGTTTTAATATGTATATGTATATGCTCAAACATAATAAAATTGATTTTTAAAATTAAAAATTTGTTTTTACTCATAAAAAGTTCAATATTAGGAAGTTTTTATCTAATTTAGTTATAATTCGAATTTCAAAATGGAAGGATGTACAGTTCAAGACGCCAACTTACTTTTAGCGTATCATTATTTTCTCAATAATGATAACACAGCAACAATTTCATCAGGCTTTCATCCACATACTTTAAAACCTATTGTTGTTATTAGTAAAACAGGAAAAGCACCTATGAAATTTAGTTATAGTCTTTGGCTTATGTTTGTACAAAATATATGCAACGAAGAAGAAATTGATAATTTAACTTTTCTGTTAAATGCTGAAGAATGGCGCCAGGTCAACAAAATCAAAGATTTTATAAGCAGCCATGCCTATTTTAATTATGTAAATGAAATATATATCAGAGATTATGTGACTGAATATTTTAAAAAATGTAAAAATTTTAATGTAACTAGTTTAACAAAAGAACATTTATTTTTGCCAAAATTTAATACTTCATTTAATTTTTCAAAACTTTTTATAGAAATACCTTTGTTATGTGCTGAAAATATAATAAATGAATAAAAACAATAATTGTTTTTTTTATTTTATTTTATTTGTATGTTTTCAAAAAAAAAATACATATATTTACTTAGTATATAAAATTAAACTTTGAAAATTTTACGAAACATTTTTAAAATAAATTCATCATTGTAGTTGAAATTATTGGAACTAAAGATACTTAAAAATTTCGCCATTGAAATACCTCTACAACGACAATATATGAAAATACAGCAATAATATCCACATACGTCTGAAAAGTCTCCTTGTAAACGTTTTGAGTTTCTTATGAAACATTTTTGCCTAGAATTCTGATTGATTTTTCTTATGATATTTGTTTTAATTGTTTGATTTCCGTAAGAATCAAAATATTCGGCACACCCACTCTTTGGAAAATTTAACACAAACCAATGTAAACCTGGTTTTGTATCTGGATCTGAGTTAACAACAATACAAAATGGTTTTTTTTGTATTTGTTTTGGTATACGATTAAATGCATACACGCCTCTAAAACAGGTTTTTGTGTATTTATTCTTCCGAAGAATTTTTGCAATCTGTTGCGTATTCATGTTGTTGTGTTAAACTTGAAATATCATAAATTTTGGAGATACACTTTACATATTGAGATAAAAATTCTTTCTTGTCTTTTCCATTAACCAATAGCACATCGAATTTGTTTAATTTTTTGTTCAAATTTTGTGTGATATTTTCATTGTATAAATTTCCGTTTGTAGCACAATTCTGCATATCTGATGTTAATTTAGCCGTAGGGTATACATATTTATATTCGTAATGTACTATTTTATTTGATTCTTCAATTCCTGCTATTGTAACTTTGCGGCCAAAATGAATAAATTTATCACGAACAAATGATACGTCCACCAGAGCGTATGACAGTACTTTATTATTCGGCATATTTGTGAAGTATAACGCACCGTATCTAACTGTGTAATAAAAGTTATTGCGATTTGTCGTGCTATTTATAAATTTGTGTACACATTTCGATTTTTATCAATTTCTATCGATGCATCAAACTCTCCATATACAATGCATGTTAAGGTTGATGTTAGTGCAGAATTCAATTTTGCTTCAATTCTCACTGTGCCCTGGTTTAATAAGCTTAAACATGCTTCGTTACCTGAACTGTCAGGCGATAAATCAAATGCTAATATTGTATAACCTTTTCCAAAAAGTTCTTTTGTAATTTGATGACCTTTATCAGAATGATGTATTCCCGTACCTCTAAATAATGTTAAATATGCTCGGGTATTACTGAAACTGTCAGAAAAGTTGGTTTCAATTGGAGAATTAGGAGTTTGCACGCCATTTACATAAAGTTGAAATTGTGATAAATTATTGTGCTCAAAATAATATGGATTTTTTGATCTTTTTCCATTAAAACTCTCATTATTTACCATACAAAATATTAATGTATTTGGTAATTGTCCTATAAATACATTATCAAGTGAAATGTTTGAAGTATTTGCTGGTATTGTAAATGTCTTTATTTCACCTCTTTTGTAGTGATATTTAGCATTAGTCTTTGCAAGAATAGTGTTATGAGCCAATAAAATATTAGGATTAATTGTAACATGTTTCATATATAGTGTAGCTTCATGAATTTTTAAAAAACTTTCATCCGTATCACCGCAAAATAAATAAAAATCTGGCTTCTCTAATGTTATCGAGATTCTCACGTCAACATTGTTTAAAAGTAAAGTAGGTGTGTTAAAAAAGTCAACATGTAATTTACCCATTAGCTCAACCAATCCAGAATGATTATACATTTTTTGTCTTATTTTGGCACCTGAATTATTAAAATCGTACACATTCGGTTTATCAAGTTCCCACCCAGCCCCCTCCAGATGCGTTGTGCTAGCATCTTTTCCGTAATTTAGTAAGGATATTAAATAGCTTTTGTAATTGTAAAAGGAATCAGAAGGTGTTACATTCTTTCCATTTAATGTAACATTTACTTGCTTAATCATAGAATGTAACAAATTGTTTACTACACCTGGTTGTGGTATAGGTTTTTGATCGGCACCAGTGCCTGTTTTATCAGCAGAACTCCATTTTGTTCCATCTTTTTTTAATATTTGTACTTTAAATTTAATATATATTGAAGATAGGTCTCTATATGTATCACCGTGACCAAGCGAGACAAATTCTATTGTAGAAGGTGATGCATCTAGAGAGGCTAATGGATTATAAACAACTTCCTCGGTGCGTAAAATACTTGTTTGTATAGGTGGAGCTGTAAAAAGATCTAGCTCTGATTTCATACATTCAACAACGGCCATTTTAATTAAAAATATCTAGAATACGTGTCTTTTTTTTAATTTTATTTTTTCCAGCTCTCTGTATTCTCCGCCTTTTACCGATTGAATGTAATTTGGGTTTTACACGTCTTTTTATAGTTTTACGTTTTCGTAGTAGATTTTTACCACGTTTTCTTTTTCTTCCGCTACCATACATTGAATGTAATTGATTGATTGTTGAAGTTCTCAAATTTTTCAATCCTTCTTTAGCTTGATCCTGAAATACTTCTTTTGGATTACCACCGGCCGCTATATCAGATAAAATATTAGCACCAGTTTTTAACGCACCGTCTTTGATTATATTTAATCCGGTAATCAATGATGGTTTCAGGAAACGAAATAAACTTGCAAATAAATTTCCAAGACCACGCCCTCGTTGAATTACTGGATACGATTGTAACAAGGGACCTATTTCATTTATATTTCCACCAGCTTGTGATGAATAATATTTAATGTATTCACGCTGCATGTTTGAATAAAACGATAACTTTTTATAATTTGCATTTATTTATATACTTTTTTATTTAAAATCTTTTGAAATGTAATACAATTTTTGTGGGATAATAGTTTGGTACAAAATCTATTTTTTTACCATACTGATCAGCAATATTAATGGCGATAGTCTCAAAAATCTTTTTTTCTACTGGAACGTAATGTATATTTTTAAATTCAATATTAATTTGTTTTCTACAGTTCTCAATATTTATTGCAGGCAAGGCTCTTATTTTATTATTACCAAAAATTTCTGGTTCAATAATATCACTATATACCATTACCATGCCTTTTTTTCATCATTATGTTTATCTATAGTATGTTTAAACAATTCAGTCAATACTTTTTTGTATTTGACAATGTCCTTTTTTTGCTGAAAAAGTTCTTTCATCAATTCTGGTATAGTATAATTATGATTTTGTTTTAAATAATAACTTTCTGTATCAAAAGTTTTTGACAATCGTACAAGTTTTAATTGGTCTGGTGACGAAACTGCTTTATAAGTAATCTTATTAAAAAAGCATCATCTAATAAAATTGTCATTACTTCTGAATGAAATTCTCTTAACATTTGTTCCCTTGTAAACCCTGCAACTGGTGTTAAATTATTGATAAGAGCAGGTAAGAAATTTATTTTCCAATCATCATATTTAAATAATGAGCTTTCTTGGGGATAAAATGTGTATCCCATACGTTTCTTAACTTTTTCTTTGTTTCTACCTACTAAAACTTCATTCACACCCAATAAAATCGTAACACAGGTTTCTTTATTATATATGTCAGTTTGTAGGTAATCATTCATAAATATTTCTGAAAGTCCAACTTTCCAATTACCTTTGGTTAAATCCATATGTGTTGGTATTCTATTTTCAAAAGCTGCGAGCGTATTATTTGGGAAAAAATTAATGGAATCATTGCTAAATAACGTAATGTAGAAATCATCTCTTAAATTCATGGTTGCTAGTGATAAATATTTTGTTGTCTTATTTATATGAAGTCCAGTGAGGCGGTGTAGAAAATGTTTTATATTGTTTAGGTGGTGATTTACTTAGCGGTGTCTGTTTTCGTTTAGTTGCAGTTGTATTTCTCTCACTAGGATATCTTGATAGAATGCTAGGTCGCATAAATGAACCTGTTGTATGCAAACGCTGTCTTGTATTTATAGGCGATTTCTTAGGTGTTTGTATAGGTAATGCAACTGTAATAGTATCACCTGTATTTGTGTCAAACATTTTCACATTTGCATTTGAAGACAATCTTTTAGTTAAACGCTCATTAGGTAATGTCTGTGTGAGAGCCAGATCAGCTGCGTCATCATCATCCATACCAAATTCAATTTCCATATTTTCCTGATCTCCATATCGTTCCTTTTGTTGTTGTTGTTCTTTTACAGGATCAAAGGAAAAAACATCATCATCCAGTTCTAGCTGTTGTTGCTTAATATTGTTAAAATTCTGTATTTCCGGTTCGTAATTGGTTGACTTATCTTTTAATAATTTAATTTTTGTCTGAGTTTCAGCATTTTTACCTGTGCTACTAAAATTATTATTTTTTATATGATAAGCTGGTAACATTAACGATGTTCTCTTTTGATTACTATATTTGATTAAATTTTGCCGTAGCATGTACCATTTTTGAATGGGGTTTAAACTTTTATTATGTAAAAGTTTTTCCATATTCTGATTTAAAATATTTACGTTCTTCTCATCATTCATTAATTTTTTAAATTTTAAAAAAACTTCAGGTGGTATAACAATCATACGTTGCATATTATTCATTTTTCGATTGGTAATCACCTATTAATTTTCCGATAATTCCTGATAACACTGTTCCAATTAAAACAGGTAAAAAACCACCCCTTTGAATAAGTATTCGACGTTTTGCTTTTAAATTTCTTTTAGTGCTGGCTAAACAACGAATTGTATTTTTATGTTTTTTTAAAAATGATATAACTTTTTTAGGGGCTTGATTATTACCGTTTAAAGTATTAATTGCAATTTCAATTAAAGCCTTTATAACATCATCATCACAAGTCTTTAATATACTGTTACGAAGTTTTTTATTTGGTGTTTTTAAA
Source organism: Empis stercorea (assembly GCA_949752835.1). Taxonomy (NCBI): domain Eukaryota; kingdom Metazoa; phylum Arthropoda; class Insecta; order Diptera; family Empididae; genus Empis; species Empis stercorea. Next base: position 42,583,106 of record OX457088.1, read on the forward strand.
AGATGTAATATATGTCGGTTTCTCCTCAATCGTTTCATATTTCTCACAGTAAGCTTTGTTATTTAAATCATTCGAAGTGCAATAACAAACGCAATAATCAGTTTCAAATATATTATTTCTAATACGGTATAATTCACTGATGTTCTGTGTTAGGTCCAACACTATATAACCGTGTGGACATGCTGTGGCCTCATTATATACTTTAACAAATTCGCGTGTTTTATCTGGAAAAATTTGCCTTGCCAAAGGTAAAATCTGCGATCTGTCACGAGGATTTTTAAATAACACAAGATATTTAGCATTTAGTGAAATATCACGGCAATACTTCCCCTGATGAAATATATTTTGTATTAATAAGATAATTGACAGATTTTTATGATGAGAACCTTTTGTAAATAACTCACATACTTGCTTATTATACGTTTCGAGCATCAGATCATCCAATACAAATAAAATATTATCGTCATTTTCGTTAACTATTTGTTCAGGTATATTATTTAAAATTCGATATTTCCAAAAGGTAAGTTCCTTGGTATAGCAGTCAATTCAGGGTTGCACCAAATTATTTTAGTTATATTCGGTTTTATTAAATCCTCATGCTTATGAATTATATTGCAAACAAAAGTAGTTTTTCCACACCCTGAAGGACCTGCAATAATCATAGCAAACGGATGTATAAATGGTAACATGTTTACAATCTTAAATTCTCAATTCTTTGTAATAATTTTTTATAAATATTTTTAAAATTTTCTATTATTTTTAAAGCATCTCTGTATTGGTGAACAATTGATATACAAATGCAAGTATCAGGTCCATCTTTTGCGTTATTGTCAGACCAAACACAACATTTATAATGTTCTCCAAATTGTGATTTTATTACACCACTGTTAATTAAAAAGTTTAGTTTTTCTTCAAGATTTTCTAATTTTATTATATTATTCTGTTCTAAGCAGAATTTATATTCTTTTACAAAACTAGAAATGACTTCTCTATCTTCTATAGTCAGTAACATTGTATATACTGAATAAAAACAGATTTCAGCAGGGTATATATACAAACCATGCTCAGACATGTTTATTCTTGTTCGATTTTAAAAATTTTTACCTATGTGAATCTAGCTTAAGTAACAAGATCGAATTTATCTCACGCATTTAATGCACGATATATAAAACGGTCGATGGCTCAATAGGTAGAGTCGTCGAACAAAAATTATTTTTTCTGAGTTCGATTCCCACCATAGGCAGATTATTTTTTTTAAAAATTTTTAAAAAAAAAAAATTATATTGAATCATTGATGTACGCATTTAATCCACGATATTTAAAACAGGTAGATGGCTCAATAGGTAGAGTCGTCGGCAACGACTTGTAAGACAAAAACTATTTTTTCTGAGTTCGATTCCCACCATAGGCAGATTATTTAAAAAAAAAATATATTTAAAAATTATATTGATTCATTGATGTACGCATTTAATCCATGATATTTAAAACAGGTAGATGGCTGAACAGGTAGAGTGACCGACTTGCAATATGCTGATACGAGTTCAAATCCTGGCGCAGGCGCACAAAAAAAACATTCCCCATCTAGCATCCCCAAATGAACATCCCGCAATGTACATCTCGCAATGTACATCCCGCAATGTACATCCGCAATGCATATCTCGCAATTCACATCCAAAATTAACTTCCGCAATGCACATCCCACAATTAACTTCCGCAATGTACATCCTCAATGCACATCCTGAATGCACATCTCTCGAGGCCCGGCCGCGTGTTGCACCCTTGCTCTGACACGCTTCTAATTTACACCTTGTCAGACACGCCCTTTAATTAACACCTTGTCAGACACGCCCCCTAATTAACACCTTGTCAGACACGCCCTTTAATTAACACCTTGTCAGACACGCCCCCCTAATTAACACCGTGTCAGACACGCCCCTTTTGAAAAAAGTTCCCAGGCCCAATTCGCCCATATACTACTGCCGTTTCGCCATTTTATTTTTATCATATTCAATTTCGGATTCTGTATTAGAAAACTGTTAACGTAATTTTTCTTTTTTTACAGCTTTTTCATAGATATAAGTTTTTTCATAAATAATTATGAACAAAACTATACCAAAAAAAAACTAAACTATTTCATAAATATAAGTTTTTTTCATAAATAATTATGAACAAAACTATACCAAAATTTTCCGAAATTATTTGGTAATCTTTGATTTCATAGAAATCTTTAGCATTTGGTAATCAACGCTCCACAATGGCTTTTCGTACTTTATTTTTTTTAATTGGATAAAAATATTTTTTTGTTCCATCTTCTTGAGGCACAATGAAAGTTGTAGATACAGCCTGCACATACGTTTCACCATTTTCATTTGTAAATACATATTACTACAAACATCTAAAAAAAAATTATTATTTAAGGGACATATACACAATACAACATGTTGAGTATTAACTCTATAATTTTCTTAAAATAGAGGAAAAAATACTTTTCCACTTTCGTTTTCCATGCAAAATAATTTTTTTCCAGCACATCTATAGTCCCAAAATACAGCAGATATTTCTATAGAGAAAAATTTTTCCATTAAAACAATAACAATTTGCTGTATATATATACTGGACATCTCCGTAAATTGTTGTTGTTTTCAATGGAAAAATTTCTTTCTGTTGCCGATAAATTTACAGAATAAATTTGCAGTCTATAAAAATTAAATTTACAGTCTACAAAAAAAAACGGCTAATGATGACCTTACAAACTGAGTTTCTAATTTCCTACTTATTTCAATTCTTGGTATTTCGAATTTCCAAATTTTATTTATCTCTTTTTTTTAAATATTAAAATATTCAAAATGAACATAAATATAATAAAATAATGTAAGTAGTAATTATTTTTCATACAATATCCCTTGATAGAGTTTGGGTTTGTAAAACTAAAAATGATGGCCTCGGAAACCTTTTTTCTCATTTTTTTTATTCCATTTTTCCGAAAATAATAAATATAACTTGCACCAATATTTCTGTTGTTTTCTATAGACATTTATGCTTGTTATATGCATTGTTCTTGCACTCAAAGATCATTTTATATAAAATCAAAATCGTGAATTGTATTAATTAATTAAAGTGTTATTATTATTTTCATAAAATTATAGAAAAATGGTTAAAATTTAATAATAATAATACTCACTTTTTTATAATATACGCAACATGAACAACAAGAAAACCCAAATTTTTGCAGCTATATATTTTCCTTTTAATTTATAGTTTTTTTTAGCTTTTCACTTTTATAATTAATTTTCAGTATTAAAAATGTTAAAAAAATATTAGTTTTTCACTTTCCGAATATTAATAACTTCTAATTTTAATAATAATTTTTCACCGCTTCTTCTTTTCTTTAAATATAATCAGTAATCACTCTTGAAAAGTTTAACTTAAAATGAAAATTAATTCTACTACGAGAGCATATAGCTGTTCACGCATACCAGGAAAATGTAACAGTACATTTATTTGAATAGAATAAATGTATATATTTTCCCGTTAGCTTTAATAAAAAAATATGTACAAGGCGTGAGAAAAAAAAAACAAAACAAAAATGGAAGAACATTTTGTTTTTAGCCCCTGTAAAGTTACGGTTTGAATTTTCATACAATGCATGAAGTTAAATACGTGTACTGTTTAAGTGGATGTATATAAAATTCAAAAAATTATGAAAATACGAGTACCTGCTTAGAAAATGTTGAAATATTTTAAATCAAAAGAAAGTGCAAAAATGTCTCCTATATGCATCTCTTAAGCAAAAAAATGTAATATCCAAATATGAATGTAATAATACATTTATACATAAAATAGTGATAGGTAATTAGGTAAAAAGTCGATTGATTAATTTCCGGTAAAATATTAATAGATCATTGTCCGCAATGAGCAAAACATTTTAAACACATTATTGTACTGTGTGTAAAAGAAAAGCAGGATTTTAAAAACATGCATTTCAAGTGCAAAAATGTCTGTATATTTTTCTTATTTTTTATGTGCAAGTTTAATTAATCCAAAAACAATTATAATCTAATAATTCTATATTTCATATTCCAACAGTAGGAGAAGTGTTAGTAATTCTTTTCTTGAAAGCAATATATAGGCGATATTGGTTTAAGGGCAGTAATGCACAAATAATTCAACGTTCTGCACATACAGGCATTTCAAGTGCAAAAATGTGTGTATCTTTTTCTTATTTTTATGTGCAAATTTAATTAATCCACAAAGAATTATAATCTAATAATTTTATATTTCATGTTCAAACAGTAGGAGAAGTGTTAGTAGTTGATTACTTGAAAGCAATATAGACGACAATTATTGAGGCAGTTATTGATGTGAAATATAAGTCGGCTTATTCGTTTGATGTTATAAAGGTAAAGAGGAAGTTTTATTTTTAGTAAATATATAAAAGTACAAATATAAGTTGACATCTGGTGTTAAGAATTAGAACAATTATTAATAGTGATGTGAAACATAATTAAATTGATATTAAGGTGAATTTACAATTTTAACATTCCCCCTAGAACTTATATCTGAAGACCTATTCCTTTGGAACAGTAAACATGTTTTGATAATGGTAGTGCTTTTGTTAATGTATCAGCTATCATTTCATTTGTGTTCATATATTGAAGTTAAATTTTACCATTTGATATAAGTTCTCTAAGAAAATGATGTTTTACAGTTGTTGCTAAACATATAGTGCTCTGATTGTCACAATAAACTTTGATTTGGTCTGCTACATTCGAAATTAATTCGCTTTGCAGACCTTTTAACCACAAGGCTTCTTGTGCTGCTGAACTCAATGCCATATACTCTGCTTCTGTAGTTGCCATAGCGACGGTTGGCTGTTTCTTTGAACACCACGATACTGGACCACCCTGCATCATGAATAAATATCCTGTAACGGTTTTTCTTTCATCTAAGTCAGCAGTATCTGCGTCTGAGTATCCAACAATACCCTCGTGATGACCTTCACGACTGAAACAAAGTTTAAATTTTTTTGTTTATTTTAGATACCTTAAAATTCGTTAGCTGCTATCCAGTGCTGTTTTCCGGGGTTTTTATTAAACCTGCTGACAACATTCACAGCATAACAAATATCTGGTCTTGTTATTTGAGCAGCAAAAAGAAGACTTCCAAATCCCATTTTTTTCTTTTCTGTGCAGGAACCTGAACCATGGCTGTACATCCAAAAACTCTTAGATTGGTTAGATCTGGTTTCTTTTTATACCAAATTTCATCTGGTGTCATATTGTTCATTAAACTTCTATTTGGGGTACGATTTATTAAATAAACTGCAGTTCACACAGCCTCAGTCCAAAAGCTTTTGTTCAGACCAGCATCAAATAGTAAACAACGAGGTTTTTCTACTGCAGTGCGATTCATTCTTTCACTTTTACCATTTTGTTGGGGTGAACTGATTTGATGACGAATTCCGGAACTTTTTAAACATTTTGTCATTAAATTATTGCAGTATTCTGAACCACTTTTAGAATTTTAATACGTTTCTGAGTTTCATTTTCAACTAAATTTTTAAATTCTAAAAATTCTTCAAATACATCTGATTTTTCCTTCATCAAATATACAAATGTTTTTCGTGAAAAATCATCCATTAAAATCAAAAAATATCGTGAACCACCCAACGAATTTTGTTCCATGGGGCACAAACATCAGAGTGGATTAATTTCATTCGAGTTTGATCATTTGGGTGGATAACACGTATATTTTAATTACTTAAAATTTTTAAAAAATTTAAATAATTCTATTGTTAAACTTAATTCTATTTAACTTTATTCTTATTTCGCGGTTCTTGTAATATAAACTTTATTTCTTTCTTTCTTTTTATTCTAACAATAAAAATAACATTTTATATAATAATAATAATTCAAATTTCGCAAATAATTCAAATTTCGCGGGTGTTAAATTTTTAAATAATATTAAGTGAAAAATAACGAACAATTTAAAAAAATAAATAAAAGAACAATATAAACAAGATCAAACAAAATTATAAAATGCCGTCTTTGTGTATATGCAAAAAAGAAGTCAAAAGAGCTGATCCAAATATTCAATGTGTTGTGTGTAATAAACTTTTTCACCTACACTGTGCTAAGTTAACACACAGCGAAATATAATATATGAAAATACATAAATCTGTGCATAGGTGTGCTGCCTGTAATCATAACAGACGTAATTCAATTTTAAGATCACCACCTCTCTCACCTATGGTTAATTTGGCGAATAAAAGCGGTCCATCTGTAACGATCGTCGACTTAGCAGTTAAAAATAAACACTCTACTTTACTTTCTTCTCAATCTATTTCTTCTGTCTCTGCTCTTAATCAGCAATCTTCATGCATTAATAAAGAAGTTACTCTACAGGTTCTTTATGAAGAACTTATTCAGCTGCGAAAAGTTAATGAGAATGCTATCTCTCTCATAAAGTCTTTGCAAGATGATAAAGATAAAATGCAACAACAATTTATGACTTGCAGAGAAAATTAAATTTTGTACAAAATAAAAGAAGAGAAAAATGTGTACAAATCGTTGGTGTGCCTAATGTAAACAATACAAATGCTTTGGATTGCGCTCTTCAGGTTTTCTCTTCTGGACTCAATTTAAAAATTGATAAGGAACAAATTGATGATTGTTTTGTGCGAAATATTAATAAAGTAAATTAATAAATCTTCTCAATCAGAGTCTGCTGAATCATCTTCAAATACATATGCATCTGCGGTCAAAAATATTTCAAACATAATATGCTTGAAATTTGTTTCTTTGCATACAAAGAAACTTGTAATGAAACAGAAATTTGATAGATATCGTAATCTTAATACGGAAATTTTTGATAAAAATAATGTACAAAAAAATATATACATCAATGCATGTTACTCGGACTTCACCAGAAAACTTCTTGGTAATGCGCGGAAATATAAACAACAACAAAAATATAAATATATTTGGGTAGAGAATGATACAATATACATGAGTAAAAAGGAAAATGAAGTCGCTGTGACAATTAGATCACTCGAGGATCTAGGTAACTTACCATGATTACATTTTTATTTTATTTTTTTTATTATTTGTTAATTTTAACTATGCTTAGTTGTGATAATTTATCGGAAAATATTAGTGATGTTCCTTTTTGCAAATTTGATAATGATTATTGTGAAAGTGTTCTTCAAAACCCAAATCTTTTAAATAATATTATTATTATTAATCAAAACATTAGAAGTATGCGTAAAATTTTTGATTCATTTCTTATATATCTGAATTCTATAGCTAACAAGCCTGACTTAATTTTTTTAACAGAAACTTGGATTTTTGATAATGAAATTTCTATGTATAATATTCCTGATTATAAGTTATTTCATTCCTGTAATAATTTATATGCGGCCGGTGGTGTAGTAGTTTTTGTTAAAAAAGAACTTGAATGTAAACAGTTGAAGGTGGAAATGTATAGTGCTGATGCTTTAAAAGTTGTATGTAAGATTTGGGGTATTGATTTTTCTTTTTTATGTCTTTATAGATTTAATAAAAATGATAAAGAAGTTTTTATAAACGAATTATCTAGTATACTTGGTTCTGAAAATACACGGAATTTAATTGTTCTGGGTGACATAAATTTGGATATTTTGTCTAACTCTAATGATACTGATGCATATCTGAACTTGATTTCCTCTTTTGGTTTAGAATCATGTATAAATCATCCTACAAGAATATGAAGTACTTCTAGTAGTTGTATTGACCATATTCTTATTAGACTCAATGTTTCTCTTTATGTAAACTTACATATTTCGACTTGTGATCATGGTATTTCTGATCATGTTATGTCTTATCTTGTGCTTAGCAATGTGGGTGTAAATAATTGTCGGAATAATACTTCTGTTGGATTTGAATATTCTAAAATTAATTTTAATGAACTTAACACTAGGCTACGATTTGAAAGCTGGAATGATATTAGTAATATTGTTAATGCGAATGATGCTTTTGATAAATTTATTAGTATTTTAAATGACAAATTTATCTGCATGTACATAAAAATAGTGATGCGTAAAAATAGGTTAAAACCACTTAAGCCCTGGATGACTTCTGCTTTGCTAAAAAAGATGGAATTGAAATGTAAATTGAGGAAAGATTCTGTCAGGCAACCTAACAATATTAATTTGGGAAAAAACTATAAGTCATTTTGCAAAAAACTCAGATTTGAGATAAAAAAACCAAGGAAGAATTTTATTTAAATAAGTTTAATTGTGCTAAAGGAAATTCGAAAAAAGAATGGCAAATTGTAAATAATATTTTAAATCATGAGAAAGGAAATTTTGATTCGATTAAGAAAATAAAGGTTAACAATGTAATTATCAGTGATAATAAAGTCATTGCTAACATCTTCAATGATAAATTCACTGATATGAGTATATTTTCAGATGAATTCTTTTCTGGTGTTTATAATATTGGACAATTAGAGAATGAGGATTTTCAACTGCAAAGTTTCTTCTTTGAACCTATCACTTCTATGGAACTTTTCAGTTTAATTTCAAAATTAGATAATTCAAATTCTGGTTCTTATTTGGGTATTTCGAATTTACTTTAAAAAAAAATTGCCTTGAATGTTGTTAACATTCTTGCGGTTATTTTCAACCGTTGTGCACTAGATGGAATTTTTCCGGACGCTTTAAAAAGAGCAGAAGTGATTCCGCTCTTTAAAAAAGATAATAAAAGTAATTGTATAATTATCGCCCGATTTCCATATTAAATCCGTTCTCAAAAATGTTTGAAAAAACAATTAAAACTAGATTAGTAAAATTTCTAAATAATACCAACTTTTTCTGTGATAGTCAATATGGTTTCCGTTCTGATAGATCTACGGAAGACGCGCTTTTAAATTTCTGTTCAGGCATTTGTGAAGGTTTAAATAAAAAATTAAAAAATGCTGCTCTTTTTATTGATATTAAGAAAGCAATTGATTTAGTTGATCATAATATATTGCTGGACAAAATTTATAGGGCTGGTTTTCGTGGGAATATCTATAACTTATTTTCATCATATCTTTCAGCACAGACAATATATATAACAGACCGCCAAACTGATCTAAAAAAATTACTATTTCTTCTTTTGCATTTTAAATAAAATTATGTTTATAATGGCTCCAACTTTCAATGTATTTGTTTTGTTTGCGCTGCAATGCAAGAAGAAAATAAAATATGAGAAATAAATTTTACTCATTATTAGATTTTTCTCTATTTTTTCAATTTTCTTTTTCGTATTCTTTATGGTATTGTCTTGCTTGGGCATATATAAGAAAATTTGTAATTTAATTATTTATAATTTATATACCGTATCACAAAGCAATAATACCGTATACTAATATTGTAGTGACCGTATACTAATATTGTAGTGACCGTATACTAATATTGTAGTGAAAAGTGAGCTAAAAATTAAAATAAAAGTGTTATCATTGGGAAAAGTGTTATCAAAATCATCTCAGTGCTAGTAAGTTATTATTTTTCGAAAAAAAAAATTTGTATTTTGAAAATATTGTTTGTACTTTGAATTAATCATTGGGAGATACATTCATATTCATACGAATTTATAGTATATATTATTGCTTTTCAAAGAAATTATTTTATGTATGTATTTTGATTCTATGTTGGTTCTTATATGTGTTTATGCGTTTATGAGATTTAGATTTTTTTAAAGTAAAATTATTTTTAAAAAAAAAGAGTATTTTTAATATAAGATTATAAAATGAATAACATAATTAAAAAGAAACTTAATATGGGAAATAAATGTGCAATTGCTTCTTGTGGTATATCAAAACGGAAAGATGCTAACAGACGATTTTTTAGATTTCCGAATAATGCAGAACAGTTACAGTTTTGGCTGACGGCAAGCAAATGTTTGGCCACTGATGCAAAAAAAATGCGAATTTGCAGTAAGCATTTTGATCCAAAGTTTTTTGGTAAAAAGTTTTTAAAAAAGGAAGCAATACCAACTTTATTTCTAGATAATATAAATGAAATAGAAATCCAACCTTCTACTATATTTTGTTCTGAAAATAATAGAATTGACGATGTTTATGAATATGATAATGACCGTGAAAATTATTTTATTTATACGGATAAAAATGATATGACGATAGAAGAATTTGGTCAAATGGAAGTTCAAATTTTATCTGTATTTGCCGATAATAATAATGATGATAGTAATAATAATAATAAAAATAATAATACAAATAATGAATTTTGTAATAATTGTATCGAAAGAATAAAAACAGGAAATATTTATCAAAAACTGTTATTAGAAAAGACTACAAAAATTAAAAAAATTAATCGTAAAAATGAAGTCGCTAAAAAAGAAATAGATAAGTTGAAATTGAAATTGCGGAAGTTGAGAAAACGTAAAATATATCTTAAAAGAAATAAATATAGCATAAAAAATGAAATCAATACATTGACAAATGTTTCAGATAGTACAAAACTATTTTGTACAATGATTTTAAATGAAAAACAAAGTAAATATACCACAGATGAACGGACTTTAGCACAAAGCATTTATTTAAGATCTGATCGTACATATAAATATTTAAAAAATGTATTAAGTTTTAAATTGCCATCAAGATCATCATTAAACAATTGGACTCCGATAAAATTTTTAAAGCCAGGTATTAATAATAATATTATAGACAATTTAAAACAAATTGTTAAAGAAATGGATGGTAAAACTAAATTAGCTACTTTTGTGTTTGATGAGATGATGATTAGAAGGTTCTTAAAATATAATGGGCATAGTGATGAAATACAAGGTTTTGTTGATACTGGAATTAAGAGAGATCAAAAGTTGGCTAAATATGTTTGCGTTTTCCAGATAAGGGGAATAATTGCTACTTGGAAGTACGTTTTGGGTTACGCGGCTTCTAGCAATGGTTTAACAAGTGACGAATTAATTAAACTCATTGAATTGTTTATAAATATTGCTTTATCTATAGGACTCAATATCAAAGTAGTTACATGCGACCAAGGATCAAACAATAGATCAGCATATAAAAAATTAACTGTTACCGAAGATAATCCTTATTTTACTATTAAAGACCACAAAATTTATGCTATTTATGATTATCCTCATTTAATAAAATCCTTCCGAAATACGCTCTTAAAAAATGATATTCGAACACCAGATGGCAATGTATCTTGGAATATCATTAAAAAAATGTATAGCATTGATTCCAGAAATCCTACTAGAATGGTACCTAAATTAACGACAAAACATATTTTTCCAAATAATTTAAGCTACGCAAGTGTTTAGTCACACATGCTCAGCAGCAATAATTAGTATGCAGCAAGCTGGTCATTTCAAAAATGTAGAAAAAGATGCTATAGCTACATCTGATTTTCGAAGAAAAATTAATAGACTGTTTGATGGTTTAAATAGCAGAAAATTTAATAGCAATCCTAATAGTAGCCCAATAAAGTTAAAAAATTCAGTGTATGAATATTTCAATGAGATGATAGATTATCTACAAAAGATATGTAAAAACTTAAAAGGCAATGTTTATTGTTTTAAAGGAATGATTCAAACTTTAAGGGGCATTCTTAATTTGTGTGACGAAATTTTAAATGAAAATAGTGAAATTTCTTTTATTCTAGTATCTAGACTTAATCAGGATTCAATTGAAAACTTATTTTCCGTAATAAGATCTCGGATAACAAATAATAGTAATCCATCACTTTTTGAATTCAATCAAATTATTGCCAAAATTATTACCTTGAAACTTTTAAATGAACAGTCTGAATTTTCAAATTGCGAGGGCGATGACGATGAAATGATTTTAGTAGAGGAAATTCCACAAAATTTGAACAATATCGACAACACATACGATGCAGTAGTAAATCCAGATACAGAAAATTTTGACTCTTCTTATAATTCAATTTCTGAAATTCTAATAGACAGAACTGATGAAAATATTATCGCAATTAATTCAATTAAGTATGTATGTGGATATATAATTTTTAAAATAAATAATAAAATTAATTGTGAGAATTGTAAGCAAACTATGACAAAAGAAAACGAAACATATGATTTAGATACCGAATGGTTTTTATTTCATAAAAATTATTCGAATACAAATTTTGCTTTGCTAGTCCCATCAGAAATTTTCTTCAAAGTTTGTAATTTTCATGTAAAAATATTCGATAATTTTTTTTAGTTTAAACTGTTCTATTCCTAATATTAAAGAAAAAATTTATAATAAATGCATTGAAGAAACAAACAAATCACAAGATTTTCAAAATTGGTTTTTGGATGAAACATGTGCTGATCACCGGAAAAATATCCTTGATTTTCTGAATTTAATTCTATTAAGAAAACATTCAACCTTAAGTGAAAAATTAATTAATGAAGAGTTTATCACCAAAAAGAACATAAGAAAACTTAAAATTATAAATTCATAGTGATTTTTCAAAAATTATAAAATTTGAAACAACTAAAAACATAAAACTTATAAAAATAAAATTTAAACAATAAAAAAATAAAGATTTTTTGTCACCTTATTTATTTAGTAAAAACATAATAATTATTGCTTATCCCACTCACTAGCTATCCAACAAAAATAATATTTTCATAAAGAAAGAAATTCATATTAAAAATATTTGAGATTTTTTTTTATTTTCAAAAATTATTTTGTGCTTATGCTTTACTGCTTAGAAAGAAAAAGAATAACATAAAAGAAAAAAAATCTCTCATAAAATAATTTCAATTTCTCTCGTATCACTCTGCGGTTTTCGTCTTTTCGTGCAAATATACTTATCACATTTAAATGTGTTAGAATGGAGCTACTAAAAATTTGCACTTTATATGGGGGAAAAATCGACCTTTTATTTGTTCAGGTTTGTTCCTCTGTTATATTATTGCTTTGTGCTTTCAGGTAGAATGCAACATGTAAAAGTTAATGGCAGTTGTAATGATTTCAAAGAAGTGTGATTAGGAGTACCGCAAGGTTCTGTGCTTGGTCCAATTTTATTTCTGATTTTTTTCAATTCTATCTTTCTGCAAAGATTTAAAGGAAGCGGACTGCATTCGCTGATGATGTAGGTTTTTCATATATTGGTAATTCCAGCTTAGACATTGTAAGTAAAATCAATTATGATTTGGAGGTACTCAGGCACTGGTTATCAGCGCATAAACTTTTGTTAGTAATAAAACCAAAATAATGTTTTTTAGTCTAAATGGTATAGTACTTATTGTTGACAATATTCACTATCATTGTTCGAGCTGCAATAAATTTAAATTAAATCATAACAACGAACATTCTTTTCAGATTTATCATGAACCTAATAGATGTACATAATTCGGGTTGTTTCAAACTGGAATGCATTGAGTCTTTTAAATATATTGGTATTACACTGGATGTTTAATTGAATTGGGCGGAACATATTAAGATTTTGAAAAGATATTTTCATACTGTAATAAGCCAGTTTTATCATCTTAAACAATTTTGTTGATTGCTTAAAACGATTTATTATGGTTTGTTTAACTCTAAGCTTCAGTATGGAATTGTCAACTGGGGTGGCACTCATAAAAACTTTGTAACAGGATGAGTAATTTTGTTCAAAAAAAAAAAACATTACCACCTGTTAGCTGTTAGGTAAGTCAGAGGAGGTAACTTCGGAGTTCTAGTGAAGTGGGCGCCAGGTCTAGGGCGACCAATAGCGCATCACAAAAAAAAAACGCTAGACCAAAATTTCTATTACTAGAACTCCTTGGACCACTGGGATTTCCTCCTAAGTGTGCCAGCTATGCTCAGCCTGTGGGGCGTGAGTCGACCAGTGATCCAAACGGCAATCAATACTACAATACGATGATGCTTTGACTAATAAAAATTTTCACAAAAAAAATCTTTAGAGTGAAGCACCCTCGCTTAAGGAATAAGGAGAGAGAAGGACAAGAAATCCATTGCGATCCATCCTGGGGAAGTTACTGAAAAATCAGCCAGCCATTATCAAAAATCAACGAAAAAGAAAAAAAATCAAACCACAACACAGCGATCAGCAACCCAACACAGCAGCCACTCTTTATACCAAAATTATAAAATTTTTTTTGGAAATTTCAACAAAAAATAATTAAATTTCCAAATAAATTATATTAAATAAAAAAACGATTGAATTTTTTTTTTCTCATAAGGCGGTTGTTTTTTTGTTTTTATTTTATAAAAAAAAAATTAAAGAAATATATTTAGATATAATTAATAAATTAAAGAAATATATATATATGTGGTGTACGTAATATTTGCTACTTAATATACTTTAAAAAAAAATTTTATCTCAAGCTAATTCTATTAAATAAATTATTAATAAATAACACAAAAAAAAATTACTTTAATTTAATACAAAAAACAAAGCAAAAGCAACTAATATAAATAATTTTAATCGCACACCACAAAATAAATTAATTAAATAACAAAATTACAGTACCTGAAGTAAACTGCTTCCTGCTCCGGCATGCCAGGACGGGAACCAGCTACCTGTACCTACACTTAAAAAAAATTTACACAAAAAAACCAACACCAAAAACAACAAAAATAAAAAAAAAAACGCTGCCGCCGCTGCTCTGCCTCGACTTTAATGTTGCTGATTTGAATTATTTTTCGTTGGTTGTTACTTCTTTTTTGAATCAGCCCGTGCAGTGTATTACACGGCTCGGATATAAGGATTTTAATTTTTTTTTATAAATTAATTGCAGATTTTGCAACATACACCACTTGGAAATAATTTTTTTATTTTAGTTTTCGATTTTTTTTTTCTTTTTATATCTGTCTTTATGAATTCCTTATTATTATTTTTGTTATTGATATTCTTGTGTTGTTTAGCGAATTTCGTTTTTTTTTTTAATTTTCGTTATTTATTTCTTTTTTCCACATACGCGGGGCCCGGAAAATTTTGGTTCTTATTAAAGTTTTGTTTTTTCCAACTTAAGTTTTCAAATGATTTTTTTTTTATTAATTTAATCTATAAAAAAAATTGCTTTATGGTGTTTTTTCTTTTTTAGGTTCCGCCGATCACAACTTATCATTTTTTTTTCTTATTAACCTTACTAAGTTTTTTGTTAAATCCATACTTGTTATCAATACAATATATAAGATTTTTTTTCTATCCTATTTTATTTTCTTAATTACTAAGTTATACCAAAATTTTCCGCACGAATTCCTTAATTTAAAAAAAAAATTTTCAAAATACAAAAAAAAAATCTCGAAGATAACTTTCATCCCCAAAAATGTCCGACCGTCAAGCTTCTGCTTTTTTTTCCGACTCCCCCGAAACAATCAATTTTTCATAATTTTCTCATTTCGAAAACCTATTGTTTCCTCGATCACGCGATCTCTTGACTTTCGGAATCAAAACATGGCCCACAAGGGCAACAAAGGTTGTCTATTGTTTTCTGTTCCGAAAATCAAGAGACCGCAGCGCTGACGGGAATTTCGAAACCTATCACTATGGCTACCCACCTCCAATTTACCTCCGCGCCTATCAACTAACTGACATCTGAGATGTGACAAGCCGGCATACAAATAACATCAAGATGGACGCAGACGTAAACAACTAAACAAGGTATTTTTTTACATTATTTTAATTTTATTAAAAAAAACACGGTGTCACAACTTATTGCAGCAATTACTAATACAGCAAAAGTGTATGATCAGATTAATCTTGAAGAAGAGGGGTAGAGTTAGTACCTTCAACTTATTCTATGACTTAGGAATTCTTCCGTTGAAGATTCTCTTCTACTATAGAGTTCTTAAGGAAATCTTTTGTAGAAGCGGTTATATGCAATTCAGAAATTCAACTGTTTACAACCTTAGAATTAACAATGCAAGATTAGTAGCTGTACCTCCACATAATGTTCAACATTTTTTAGGTTCATATTTAACAGTGGCTCCTCGGCTATTTAATTTGCTACCTATTAATATTGTTGATAGTAGATATACATCTGGATTGCTTAGAAAAATTAAGTCTTGGCTATTTGGTTTTAATCATGATGAAATATCATGTTTGATGCGCATACTTTCATAGCATATGTTTTGCTGATTATGGCTCGTTCCTATTACTGTTTTAAAAAAAAATTTTTCTTTCCTACTCTTCTCTTTCCTACTATATTATTTTATTTTATTTTATTGATTTTATTTTTTTAATTTTTAAAATAACCACCGATTATTTATGTAAAGCAAAGAATTTTAAAGCTGCATTCGACACTGCAACTTGTTTTGCATAGAATGTGTATTTCATTTTTATTTTTATATACATATTGATTCTATAATCTGAGTTTGGAAGACACTTATTTGCTTTTAATTTAATTTAATATTGTAATTTAAAATAAATAATTTTATTAATTTTATATTTTATTATAGGTTTTATTTAATTTTATTTAATTTATTAAAAAAATTTGTTTATTAAGATATGTACATTAAATTTTTTATTTTAACTTTATATTGAATTGTATATATGTAATTATGGTATAAAAATAAACTTAATTGAATTGAAAATTGAAAATTAAAATTCCAAAAAACCACTAGTTTTTGTATTTGAGTTATTAAATTTAAATCTAGCTTGCTTACCTTTTAAACAAGTTTCGCATGGATGTAAATTATTATCTGTAAAATTGACACCAACTACAGCTCCAGCTTTCATTTTATTTAAAATATCAGCATTTGCATGACCTAATCTGCGGTGCCATAAATTTAACGACATATTCTTATTGGTAAAAAAACTATTCATTTGAGAAGGTCTGTCTAATTTGAACATTTTATTATTATTTAAAGTGGCGGTAGCAATTAATTTATTTTGATTGTTTAAAATTTGACATTTGTTTGAATGAAAATTTATAGTGTTACCAGCACCAACAATTTGGCTTACGGATAGCAAATTAGCACATAAGTCTGGTACAAAGAGGACATTTTTGATAGTGACATCTACGGACGTGTAGTTCACACAAATTTTCATTACAATGTCACCTTTTGCTAAAACTTTCATATTAGAATTATTTGCAACTGTTACTTGGGCTACAATGTGCCGATCAGTTCGGTACCGATCAGTTCAGTAATTTCCAAATCGATTCGTTAAGTGGGCTGTCTACATAGCTTCCGACACCAACCGATTCAATTTGTCAGTTTGAAGTTTTGTACTGTCAAAAAAAAAAATTGGTGACGTTTTGTGTCGAAAAAAAAATTATTTTTATAAAAATGGATAATTTAATGTTTGTTAAATAATTCAGGATATAATTTAATATCCTCAATAAACTTTTCTTCATCCATAATGTTGAAAATATTGGCGGCGATTAACCTAACCTAAATTATATTGACTGACATATAATTTCTCATTAAGTTAGCTTCCGTAGGTTCCGTGAAAGTTCAATCGTTCCGAAATCTTTCCATTTGTTCTGTTCCGAATCGATCAGTTCCAACGTATTGTGTTCAGCCAATCGATTTTCCATACAAAATATATGAAGACGTCAAATGTGGAAATTACTGAACTGATCGGTACAAGCTTTACCTGCTCATATTCATCTGCTGATGATATATTTGTTAGCCAATCTTTTCGGTTAGTCATGTGCGACGAAGCACCTGAATCGATGTACCATTCATCTTGATTATTTGCTTCTGACATATATGCTGAGTATAGGACACAATTGTTCTGATGTTTAATTTTTTCAGTCTTTGTTTCTACGTTTTTGGTTTTTGGGCAATACTTTGCAATATGAGCATAACTGTTGCAATTAAAGCACCTTGTGACACCGTGTTTTGTTTATGTTAATTTATTTCTAAAAATAAGTTAATATTTATTAAAATATAAAAAAATATAAAAAAATCACCGATTTATTTGTTTACATCTTGTCAAACTTAATGTCTATTATTTGTATACCGGCTTGTCATATTCCAGATGTCAGCATACGGCTGAATTGGAAATAGTGTTAGGTTGGTAGCCCTGTGATAGAAATTCCGTTGGCGCTGTGGTCTCTTGATTTTCGGAACAGAAAACAATAAACAACCTTTGTTGCCCTTATGTGACATGTTTTGTCCCGAAAGTCTAGAGATCACGCGATCGGGGAACAATAGTTTCGAATCGAAAAATGATTGTTTCGAGAGTCCAAGAAAAATTTTGTAGCGGTCGGTCGGACATTTTTTTTGGTTGATGGCATTTTTTGTTAATTTGTTTTTTTGAAAATTATAATTGGATTGAGATATTTTTTTGTATTGGAAGAATTTTTTTTTATAAAAAAAAAAAAATTAAAGAATTCGGGCGGAAAAAAAAAATTTTGGGGTGAACTTAGTGATATAAAAATAAAAAAAAAATTAAATAAAATAAGATAGAAAAATGAAAATGATGTGTGCTGATAATTATTGTTTATAAAAACAAAGAAAAAATGAAGACAAGCCACTAAGTTTTATGAGAATAATATAAATTAAATTAAATAAAAATCATTGGAAATTAAGGACGAAAATAAAAAAGTGACAAAAACAAAATTTTGATAGAACCCAAAATTTTTCCGGGCCCGCGTATGTGGAAAAAAAAACATTTTTAAATCTGCCATAAATTCATAATACAAAAAAACAATTAACATCCTTATCTTCGAGCAGTATAATATCCAGCAAAACAAAAAAATAATCATTCCAGTACCTTTAAAGTGGAGGCAGAGCGGCAGCGACAACGTCCAAGTTTTTTTTTATTTGTTGTTAATTTTTTTGGGTGGTGATATTGTTTTTTTGAATTTTTTTAGTGTAGGTACCTTCGGTAGCTGATTCCTTCCAGGCATGTCCGGAGCAGGAAGCAGACTCACCAGGTATGTTTAAAATTATAAAATTAAATTATTCATTATTGGTGTACGTTTTTTTTATTTAGTTGCTTTTGCTTAGTTTTTTTTTTGTTAAATTATATTTGTGATTAAAGTAAAAGTGGGTAGAGTAAATGTTTTTTGTTATTTATTTAATTATGTATTAAAGAAACATTTATTTATTCATATTTATTAGATTTTTTTTATATAGTTATTTATAAAAGTTTTTTTGTACACCATAATATTGGCAAAATTATTAAACCAAAAAAAAAAAAAATTATAATTTATAATATATCCTGAAATTAAAAATTTATTCACCACCTATATATATATATTTTGAGAAATTATAATATTAAAAGAAAAAAAAATTTAACATCATATAGTTTTATTTATTATAATTTGTTGGAATTTTTAATTATTTTTTTCAAAAAATTCCAAAATTTTTATTATTTTATTGGAGTGGTGTTGGCCTCGCTGGATGGTTGTTGTTGCTGTGTTGCGGTTTGATATTTTTTTCTTTTGTTGATTTTTTTTTTTTGTGAAATGACTGGCTGATTGTTTGGTAATTCCCCAGGATGGATCGCAATGGATTTCTTGTCATTCTCTCTCCTTATTCCCTCAGCGATGGTGCTTCACTTTAACGATTTTCTGTGTTGAAATTTTTTATTAGTGAAGTCATCATCGTAGTGTTGTATTGATTGCCGTTTGGATCACTGGTCGACGCACGCCCCACAGGCTGAGCGTAGCTGGAAAAACTTAGGAGGAAATCCCAGTGGTCCAAGGAGTTCTAGTAATAGAAATTTTGGTCTAGTGTTTTTTTCTTGTGATGCGCTGTTGGTCACCCTAGACCTGGCGCCCACTTCACTAGAACTCCGAAATTACCTTCTCCGACTTACCTTAAGCTAACAGGTGGTAATTTTTTTTTGGAAAATTATCATCCTGTTACAATTGGCGCGCAAATTCGACAAATTTGAAAATTTTAATTATTGATGTTGAAATTAATTTTTGTGATGAAGATTTATCAATCATTATATATTATGAAAATAAATGTTTCAACATGGAATTTTTTTTGTTCTCCATCTGAGGTCGCTTAAGTCGGATGGAGGGGTTAGATCATGCAGCTCATGGTCCTAAACCAAAAGATGATTGTTGCAATTCATTACGGCGTTATGCATCAATGGCATTAACAAATTTAACATTTGGTGACGGTAATAATAAAGCATTACTATGCTCAAATAAGGAATTTATGGTAGCTCTAGTGGAGCAATTAGATTCCGCACCAGATGATCTCCTCCAAATAATAGCAAGTGTTTTGCTTAATTTATCGGGGCAAGCTAATAGTAACATGAAAGCGATATTAAGTGAAATTGGAACTGTAACAGCCTTGGCTAAAGCTACAATGAAAAATAATAATGAAACTACTTTAAAAACTATTTTGTCAGCGTTATGGTATCTATCAGCACATAGTAGAATCAATAAATCTGAGATTTGTGCTGTTGACGGAATGTTAACATTTCTGGTGAACAAGCTATCGGATGAATTACTTAATAACCCTGAAGAAATAATGGAAATAGCTGGAGGAATTTTAAGAAACATTTCTAGTTATATTGCTGCTCGAGAAGATTATCGTAAAATTTTACGACAACGTAACTGTTTAGGTATATTATTACAACAACTGAAATCAGAAAATTTGACAGTAGTAAGTAATGCATGTGGCACCCTATGGAATTTATCTGACGGTTCGCCCGAAGATCAAAAATTCCTTTGGGATAATGGAGCAGTACCAACGTTACGTTCCTTAATTCACTCTACACATAAAATAATTTCAGAAGGTAGTTCCGCAGCACTTGAAAATTTATTAAATCCGACTTAAGCGACCTCGGGAATTAAATCTCCCTTTATATGAAACATGCGATAATTTGTATGTAATGTCACCGACAATACAAACAAAAATATTTATAAATAATACAAACGTAACTGCACTTATTGGAATGGGAAAGTCTCTACTCTACTCGCTCTACTCTAGTCTCTACTCGCTCAGCGCATTCAGCCGTGGTATCGAGAAATTCGATTATTTCAGCTGAATCCGCTGCAGAGCTGAATAAATTAGATTTAGAGGGTACTTAAATTATGTTAGTAATAAAAATTTGGTTCAAACGGAAAAGAAGGAAGAAATTGATACACCTGAGCTTTCTATGCCCATTATCATTGGTTTAAATTCTTCTGGCAAACCAGCAAGTAATAGAGTGCCAATCCACTCATCGGACACTGTTAAACCAATATTATTTAATTTATGCGCTGTCAAAACTATTTTATTCACATATTCTTCAACTGATGAACAATTTTTTAACTGAGTGGTGATTAAGTTACGTAACAAACCAACTTTTCTTGTTGAGCCAGAATCATCAAATGCAGCTGTTAACCTATCCCACGCTTGTTTTGCAGTCGCTGCATCTTTTACATGCACATAGTTAATTGGTTCAATTAGAAGGATTATTTTCGATTTACATTTCATGATTTTTTCAGTGTCACTTTCTGTACCTAGAACACTTTTCCATAATCCATCTAATTCCAAATAACTTTGTACTGCGAATTTTTATTCGTCGAAGTTCTCTCTACTTTTCAACTTCTCAATTGCTGGTATCATGGCAGCCATTTTAACGAACTGTTGAAATAATCCTAATATTTTCGGGGAATCAATAATATAACTCACTATCTCTGTTTTAATTGTAGAATTATTTTTAACTGCGAATATCCGACTATTAATATTTTTTAACTATAAATGGCGAACTGGGCCCATAACCTGATGTAAAATAAAAGTCGGCTTATTCGTTTGATGATATAAAGGTAAAGAGGAAGTTTTATTTTTAGTTAAGTGAATATATAAAAGTACAAATATAAGTTGACATCTGGTATTAAGAATTAGAACAATTATTAATAGTGATGTGAAACATAATTAAATTGATATTAAGGTGAATTTACAATTTCAACAGTTATGCACAAATAATTCCCCTTATTCCACATTGAGGCATTTTAAGTGCAGAAATGTCTGTATCTTTTTCTTATTTTTTATGTGCAAATTTAATTAATCCACAAAGAATTATAATCTAATAATTTTATATATCATATTCCAACAGTAGCAGAAGTGTTAGTAATTCTTTGCTTGAAAGAATTATATAGGCGATATTGGTTTGAGGACAGTAATGCACAAATAATTCACCGTTTTGCACATACAGGCATTTTAAGTACAAAAATGTCTGTATTTTTTTCTTATTTTTTATGTGCAAATTTAATTAATCCACAAAGAATTATAATCTAATAATGTAATATTTCATATTCCAACAGTAGGAGAAGTGTTAGTAGTTAATTACTTGAAAGCAATATAGACGACAATTATTGAGGTAGTTATACACAAATAATTCCCCTTATTGCACATTCAGGCATTTCAAGTGCAAAAATGTCTTGTATCTTTTTCTTATTTTTTATATAGAAATATAGTAAATCCAAAAATAATTATCATGCAAATAATTTTTAAGTTAAATTTTAAAGGCTATATTTTTTGTAGTTATTATTTATAAACGAAAACATAAGCGATTATAGATTAAAGGCAGTAATGTCTGCAAATAGCACAATGGGGCAATTAACACACAGTAATGCACACATGCATTTCATATGCAGGGGCACAAATTGTTTGTAGGGTATTATTTTATTTTATTTTATAACAGTACAATTTATTTTACTATTTTTTATGTTAGAACGGCAACTGTTTAAATTTTTCAAATTTATATGAAAAATAATTTTGTGTTTGAAAAAATTTAAATTTATTAATTAAAAATTTGATTTTGAAGAGAAAATAAGATTAAAAATTACTAAATTAATAGAGAAGTGGAATTATTAATCTTAAAATAAATATCAAGCGTAGTGTTTAATTATGTGAATACAAAGTAAATCTTCTTTCTACTGGAATATCTTTTTATATGTGATTTATTTTATATGTGATTTGAAAAGTTAATAATTTAAAAAAATATATTATATTTTTTTGTGATGAAAATTTTAACCAATCAGAATTAGGCTAGGGCAGTTTTCAGTGACACGCGTTTTTGTTTTATGAGGGAGTGCGTTATAAATTATGAGCATAATTTTTATATAATTTTATTGTTTATTTTAACATTTCCAAAAAGAAAATAGCGAAATTATGCGTGGGAAAATAGTAAAGAAATAAATTAAGGAGATATTGGGAGCCAATATAGAATTTTTTTTAACAGAAATTGTTGTATTAAAAGAATTGAATTGTTGTTAAATAGATATTAAATAGATATTAAATATTTCATGTTTATGAAATATTTTTTAAATAAAAAACCACATTGTGATTAATAATGTACAGTTTTATTTAAATTACTAATACTAATATTTTTTAAAATATATATTCCAGCCACTTGTCCCCTTTAATAACTCTCCTTTCTGCAATTATTCTACTTCAATGCGCAAACCACTACATAAGCAGTCAAATTTCTATATATGCACAAACTTCACTAAATTTATAATACAGCGCATCCTTATATTCTATTATCTAGCGCTGTACGCCGTACGTCCTGTATTAGGGAGATGGTGTATTCGATTCTCAAAAATATGTTGCACAAATTGCAATGGTGTATTCGTTTCTCAAAAATATGTTGCACAAATTTTGCATTTTTCTCATGTTAAATTTTTTTTACTTTCGTTTCTCGAAAAAATGTACACCAAGTATTTACCACCAAGTAAATATATTTACCACTAAGTAAACCCGTAAGTAAATACTAAGTAAATAAGTAAATACTAAGTAAATAAGTAAATATATTTACCATCAAGTAAATATATTACCTCCACTAAGTAAATATATTTACCATCAAGTAAATATAATACCATCAAAGAAAAATCATAAAGTAAATATTTTTAGGCTGTGTGCCAAAGGGTTTAAATTTGTTGTTTAAAATTAAATTATGACTGATGAAATTAAATTATGACACTAGCGTGGTGAATATAAAAAGTCAAAATTTAACGACCTTCCAGACCTCGTTAAATTTGACACTTCAGATTATCTAATATTTTGATTTATCTAATATTCATATATCAGATTTTTTATTTACGAGCCCTATCTCATATGTATTGATACATTCCAATATTTTATGATTTTTTTTATATGTATTGATACTTATACTAGAATTATTAATAAAAATAAATTTATTTTTTTACAAGAAATTAAAGAAATATTAATAATAATAAAAAAGGATTAAAAAAAATGTTATATCAATTATAAAGTATTGTAATGGATCAATACATATCAGATAGGGCTCGTACATATTTATAATTTTATTTTTAAAAAAATTTAGAAAATTTTTTTTTAATTTTTTTAATAAAATTAGAGAGAGAAAAAAAAGAAAAATTTCATCCATCTTTTTTTTAAAAATTAAACCAATTGGCACAGCAAACTTGATAGTAAATATTAAAAAAAGTCACCCTAAAAAATATTAATTTTTTGTGTCAAAATTTAAAATTTAAACTCTTTGGCACACAGCCTTACTACAAAGTAAATATTTACCAATAAGATTACCATCAACTAAATATATTTACTACTAAGGGCGTGTCTAAATTGGTTAAAAATTTCAAAATTTTGACGTTCAAATTCACCTTTTATAGACGCCGAAAATTGTACATTTATGTCAAAATTTCATGAAGGTCTGAGCAGCTATAACTTTTGACAAGAGAGTTAAATTTCATTCTAACCTAAAAAATATTTTAATACTCGCGTAAAAGTTAATTGTAATGACAATATTTCAATAAACATAAATTGTATATTAAAGGGAATGTGGAAATAATCTAAATATCTAAGTCTGCATTGATTGTTTTTAAAATATTCCAATAAAATGGTTATATTGGGAAATAATTTTTCACGATTGTACTCATCTTCACTTTAATTTTTAATTTGAATTGTCAAAAATTTAACCAATTTAGGCAGTATAAAAAATATTTACCACGATTAAATATCTTTCACGTCGGTAAAAATTATTTAACCTTTTTTCAACTTTTTAACCAAATTAGAAAGGCCCTAAGTAAATATATTTACTATCAAGTAATCAACAACTAAATATATTTACCACCCAATAAATATATTTAACATTAAGTGAATATATTTACCATCAAGTAAATATATTACCATCAAAGAAAAACCATAAAGTAAATATAAGTAAATATATTACCATCAAAGAATAACCATAAAGTAAATATATTTACTACAAAGTAAAATTTACCATCAAGTAACTATATTTACCACCAAGCTAATATATTTCCCACCAAGTAAATATATTTACTACCAAGTAAATATATTTACCTCCAAGTAAATATTTAACACCTAGAAAATATATTTACTACAAAGTAAATATTTACCAGCAAGTAAATATATTTACCACTACCCTTTAAGAAAAGCGAACCGTAAACGAACCGCCGGCGAAGTCTTTTTTTCATATATGAGTTCGTTTACGAACCGCCTTGGCAGTTCGTAAGCGAACCGGAAACGTAAATGTTAGAATAAGAACAGTAGAAAAAAAAACGTAACGCCAAGAGTTCGCTAAAATCGGTTCGTTTACGAAATGCCATAACGATTCCTTTTGGAACCGCCAAAATCGGCACGTTTACGAAACGCCGCAACGATTCGTTTTGGAACCGCAAAATTTGGTACGTTTACGAACTGATTTTATTTCTAGAAATAAGAAATACGAAAATTTATTTTTTTTACTTTTTTGGCATTTATTTCATATAAAAAATATAATTTTTAACAATAAATAACAACTTATATAATACATAATTTTGAAACATAATAAATTATTGAATTAGAAATTAATAACTTTTACATAAATCATAAAAAATAATCATTTTCTTAATTTTGTATGCAACTAATTTATATAAAAAAAAATCAGCATTTTAATTCTACCTGGTACTAAATTTATATTAATTAAAAAAAATAATTTTCTAATTTTCCTGCCTTTTATTGGATTTCCATAGGCGGTCTTTTGAATATTGGAACCATTTCATATTAATTTCTGGCACATTCTAAAAATAAAATAAAATTATAATTCAAATGCAAGTGAATCCTCTATATTAAACTTCGTATTTAAATATACCTTTAATTCTGTATATTCATTACAGTGAATAAATGCTCTGGAAAATTTCGATGATGACTAAACCACGAAAAGCTGCATGCAATTTCGTTAAAGATTTTGTACATTTTTATTATTTAATATATTAATTTTAATTAAAAAACACAAAATTACTCACTATTTTTTTATTATATTAAAACACAATAAAAGTAAACAACACTTCACTCGGCGTTTACTTTGTTATAAAATTATTTATATGTATAACGTATAATATGAAATGTCAAAAAAAAATATTTCCTTTTTAAACTATCAGTTCGCTAAGAACGAAACAGAAGTGGAACGGTGGCAAACAGCTTTTCTCGTGGTTGAAATATATGAAAGTTTAATAAAAAGGCGTTACATATCCGGTTCGTAAACAGTTCGCCAAAAGCGAATTCGCTTATTTTTCTTAAAGGGTAAGTACAAATTTAACAGAAAATGTAAATTTAACAGAAAATGTAAAATTTTAACAAAAAGTGTAAAATTTAACAGAAATTATAAATTAACAGAAAATGTAAATTTAACAACAGAAAATGTAAAATTTAACAGAAATTGTAAGATTTAACAGAAGATGTAAATTTAACAGAAAATGTAAAATTTTACAAACAGTGTAAAATTTAACAGAAATTGTAAAATTAACAAAAAGTGTATAATTTAACTGAAATTGGAAAATTAACAGAAAATGTAAATTTAACAGAAAATTTAATTTAACAGAAAATGTAAATTTAACAGAAAATGTAAATTTAACAGAAGATATAAATTTAAATAGAAAACGTAAATTTAACAGAAACTGTAAAATTTAACAGAAGATGTAAATTTAACAGAAAATGTTAATTTAACATAAAATATAAAATTTAACAGAAGATGTAAATTTAACAGAAAATGTAAATTTAACAGAAAATGTAAATTTTAACAAAAAGTGTAAAAGTTAACAGAAATTGTAAAATTAACAGGAAATGTAAAATTTTAACAAAAAGTGTAAAATTCAACAGAAATTGTAAAATTAACAGAAAATGTAAATTTAACAGAAAATGTAAAATTGTAACAAAAAGTGTATTATTTAACAGAAATTGTAAAATTAACAGAAAATGTAAATTTAATAGAAAATTTAATTTAACAGAATATGTAAATTTAACAGAAAATGTAAAATTTAACTGAAGATATAAATTTAAATAGAAAACGTAAAAATGTAAATTTAACAGAAAATGTAAATTTAACAGAAAATGTTAAATTTAACATTAGATGTAAATTTAAATAGAAAATGTAAATTTAAAAGGAAGTGTAAGATTTAACAGAAAAATAAACAAGGAAATAATACCACATCAAGGTATTCTCTTGTGGAGCTTGAGTTGTGAAGAGGTTAGACACCCCTAATCTCAAATATAGTCAAATATAATTATATATAATATAAAATAGGACATTTATTCTTATTTTAAATTATATATACATACAAAAAATAAATGTAAAATAAATTGCGAAAGGTTAGTTTTAAGTTATAAAATAGAAAGTGTAAACATATGTGGAACAAAACATAAACAAAACTGTTTCTAAGTAAATCTGAAAGAAAAACACGTGCTGTATGCATAAATAAATATATATATATATATATACATAAATTATGTGTAAATATATACATATATATTGATGTATATGCAATTTAAGGGTAAATAATGTTTACCAAAATATGGAATATTTCCATATATGTACTTTTTTGTATTTTTTGTATTTTTTGCTGTACTAGCAAAAATACCCTTAGTAATAAGAAAGTAATGTAAATTTTAGGGTTTTTCAATAAAGAATTTACTTCAAATTGAACCTTTGTGTTTTTATTACCTTATCGGCTATTCGCTAAATAGGGAAGAAATCATTAAACTAAAGGTGGAAGTCCACTAAGCAACTGAGGCTTACGCTACGTTGTATACATTCGGCCAACGGCTATTGTTTTCAGTGCTACTTCGTGAAGTCTGTTTAGGGAAAATAAATAAGAATACGGGCAGACTTTACATGGCGATCCTTTTACCATGACTTGTTGAAATCGGAAGATAAACCAATTTTGGTAAAAAATTTGATTCAGTGCAAAATTCAAGGGAAGGCACTAACTGAATTGGGAACTATTACTACTACAAATTTCGCCGAAATAAAAAGGCAAATAAAATATTGGACTAGGCATACGTAGCCAACTACAGGAACCGAGAGATACGTAGCCAACAACAGGAACCGAAATTTCCACCAATACAACAATAATAACCGGAATTATAATAATTACCAAAATAATAATTATAACAATAATAACAATAGTAATAATAGACATTATAATAATGGCCAAAATAAAAATATTAGAAGGCCACATAATAATTATAATAATAATGGAAATTCTAATAATAGCAATTATAATAATAATAATTATAATAGAAATAATGGGAATAGAAATGCCAATACCAACCGGAATTTTAACGGAAACCGGAACAGGAATTATAATAATAATTCACAAAATTACAGGCCAAATTATAATAATAATAGAACACCCAATACGGACAACTCTAGAGTCTTAGCGATAACCGAAGCGGGAAACTAACAGCCCACCGAGGGGTATCCAACCAATCGGTGGGGGAATATACTAATTAGGCAATATCAAGGATATTATTTTTACACCAGGTATGACGAACGGACTTTATGTATAAGTAAAAAAAAATAACATAACTACAACATTTTTAGTGTTCAGTTGGGGACAGTGGCATAGAAAGTCTCCCTTTCGTCATCGCATCCTCTACAGACATTAATGTCTGACCGGCGGATTTTGAAAGCATGGTTGCGGAGCATAGAATGACCTGTTATGATCGCAGTAGCCAGTTGTACCGAGCTTTTTTTCCGTCGCAGATACCTTCTGGTTGCGCTCTCGCTTGGAACGCCCCAGAGTAGTTTTGTTGTACGACCAATGACATTAGTTAGCCAGACTTGGCGATGCAAATCATCTGCCCAGGGTATGAATCATAATAACACGACACGACAGATTAAAGTGTCGTGAAAAATTACGACAGACGATAGATAGTAAATTTGATAGATAAAACGATATATATTTTACGATATCGTTGCATATGATGCTAAACTAATTGGTATCAAAGTAAAATCGTTTTGTACGCGATAGGACATTATAGTTTTGGCAGAATGTGACGACTGTCGTCTTCTGTGATCTTAAATCCCATATTTAAAGATACACGACTGTCGCAATCGTCTCTCATGATTCATGCCCAGTGTTTCAGGTTCGCTTTGAAGGTTTGCAGGGCCACCCCTAGCGAGCTTGTAATGATCTCTAATTGCGAACCTTCTCTAGCTAATTCATCTGCTTTTTCGTTAGCCGGGTAATTGCTATGGCAAGTTACCCATTTCAAGATAATGCTGTTATACCAGGCCAGGTTGTTGAGACTGAGCTTGCAGTCTCGAACCAACTTGGATTGTCAGGTCTCTATCCGTGATTTCCTTTTCGACTAGGAAATTGCTGATTTCTTTTATTGCTTCCACCTCCGTTGGGAAAACCGTGGCATGGTCGCCTAGTCGGAGGGATTGTTCTAGATTGAGCTCTTGGCAGTAAATGCCAGCGCCCGCACGATCGCCCATTTTTGAGCCGTCTGTGTAGACTGTTAACTGGTGTGTGCAGGGAGTTGCCACCCCAGTATTCCAGTCCTCTCGAGAAGGGATAACAGTATTAACGTGGCTAACCAGAAAAGTTTCGTTTTGGAAGTCACAGGGTTTTTCGACGTTTGGAACGATGGATTTCACAAATCCCAGGATAGTCTCATGAGGGACAGTTGATCCGGTAAGTGACCATACCCCGTTTAAGTGAAGTCTCATTGCGGATCCCGCAGCAACCTTTTTTATGTGGATCCCAATCAAGTGTATAGCTGTTATGTTAGTTTCTTATCCAAGATGACGCCCAGATATTTGACACTGCTCTTCAATGTCAATCTGGTGCCACCTATCATGGGTGGGATCAGAGATTGGCTATTGGCAGATGTCGGTTTTCTGTGGATTAACGTTCAGCCCGCTTTTCTCTGCCCATCGACTGACGATGTTCAGCGCGGGTTGCATTATTCCGGCGAGTACTGCTTCGAATTTGCTTGTTACGAGAATAACCAGGTCGTCTGCATAACAGACGACAAGATATCCCTGTTCGGTGAGTTCGAATAGGAGGTCGTTCACAACGAGTATCCCGAGTAGGCGTGGCAGAATGCTGCCCTGTGGTGTACCTTTGTGAACTTTACCTGCCCTTTCTAGGTCACCAAGGTTTGCAAAGATGTTTCTGTGAGCGAGCTATGTTTTATCCACATGGATATCAGTGGATCAACACCATGCTTTGCCAGAACATCCCTGATTTTTTCTGGACGAACATTGTTGAATGTTCCTTCCACGTCTATAAAGGTTCCGAGGACATGCTCCTTGAAGAGGAAGGCTTTTTCACAATAGTGTGTACCACCTCAAGGAGTGTGGTTTCCACCGATTTCCCCTTTAAATAGGCGTGCTGGTTTACAGACAAGACTTCAGGCGAGTTTATCCCGTATTTCTTTCTAGCAGACTTTTTCCACAGTCTTCAGAAGAAATGAAGTAAGGCTGATTGGTCTAAATGCCTTGGTGTTTGAGTAGCCACCGTGGCCCGGTTTCGGAATGAAGACCACTCTAACCTCTTGCCAGGAATTGGAGGTATACCCGAAAAGTATACATCCTCTGAAGTGATATACCAATCTATTACCTAGAAACTTCCACGAGTTTTGGAGGAGGATCGGAAAAATCCCGTTTCGTCCCGGTGATTTAAATGGTTTGATCGAGAAGACAGGCCATTTAGTCACATCTAGATTGATAAAGTTCAGTTCCGTATTGCTGAAACTATTGTTTGGTTGGGTATATGTGGAAACAGAGGTGTCGAAGCATTTGGGGAAATGCTCTTCCATAAGCATTTCAAAGGACTCCCCTACCGATTCCGCCCTGGTCCCTTCGCTATTGACGAGAAGTGCAGGTTGGACGTTGGTTTTCGCTAGGAATTTATTTATACGCGACGCCTAATTGACACTATCTACGCAATCGTAGAAGGTTCTCCAAGATTGTTTCTCGGCGGACCGGATCGTGTACTTATATGCTTTTAGAGCTCTTTGGTAGGAGCTCCAGTCTTCGTCAGGATTACAGCTCTTTGCTTTGTTAAAGAGTCTGCGAACCTGTGAGGTCTTGCGTCAACCACGGTGGGTCAGAACCAGTTCTGGCCTGCACCTTAGGACACGCCTCCTCAAAGGAATTGACAACCAGGTTTGTAATCGCTCTAACTTCTCTGTCGATATCTTCGATTGTGTTTAAAGGGATTGGAAGATAGTCTGGTGAATTTACTTTCAGTTCGATACTATTTTCAAATGAAGCCCAGTTAGTTTTAGCCGCGTTCCGATAAGGAATAGTATCCGGAATCTTTGCGTTCAGCTCGAAACGTATTTACGTACTAAGTATGATGGAGAAAGAAGATTAATATTTTACAATACAGGTTCCTGGACCACCTTGGTTACCTTTGTAGAAGAGCTGGACTGATTTGACACTCCATCCAGCAACCCTATTATCGACTGTCCAGGGTTCCTGGATTAGTGCCATGTCCACCTCGTTTCTATCGAAGAGCTGTTGTAGGTTGGCTGTGGCCGCCCTACTGCATTGGAGATTGATCTGAACAATACTTGTTCGGTGAGCTAGATCAAATTAAAATTAATTTAATTCTTCTCCGTGAACTAAAAAATAAAAGACTATGCTTCGCTTACGATCAAATTATTTATTTATTAAATATCGAAAAAAATTGTATATATTTTATTAAAAAAAAATTTATTAAATTAAAAAAAAAGATTTAAACAAATTAAATTAAAATTTAAAATAAAATTGATAAAC
Organism: Empis stercorea; assembly: GCA_949752835.1. Lineage (NCBI taxonomy): Eukaryota > Metazoa > Arthropoda > Insecta > Diptera > Empididae > Empis > Empis stercorea. The sequence goes on from OX457088.1 coordinate 42,615,027, forward strand.
TCAAAATAAAATTATAATAATAAATTTAGTATTACTTTAGTATAATTAATTTATAAAACTCAAATTTAATAAATTGTTGACAAATTGTTAATCTAAATTTCCAAATTATTTACAAAATAAAAAAAATTTCAAACAAATTCAAATATTAATTTATATAAGTTGACAATATGCGTATTGTTACGTTAATTGTGTGTATGCCTTAATAAAAAACATTGCATTGAAGTTACGTTAATTGTGTGTATACCTTAATTCAATATGCACAATAAAAGTATTTAATTGTCACCCAATACTGACACTGTATACCAAACCGCGTATTCTTTTATGTTTGATGCAAAAGCGATACCAATGCGAACAGGGCCTCCTACCATAGGTGCAGATGGAACACTTGCACAGGGCGCCAAAATTTAAGGGCGGAAAAAATAGATTACATTTTCTTTAAATATTAAAAAAAATTCAAAATATATTTTATTTTTTTCAAAAATATATTTTTTCAAAATTTTATGTATTAAAAAAATAATATAACATAACTAATTTCATTTTTATCTAAATTTCCAGCAAACATTAAATTAAGCTAAATAGTTCATTAAAAAAAGATCTCATATGCATAATAATATATATATTTCTTGGGTCAAACTATGCACCACAAAATGTTTGCCATCCATACAAAATAATTATATTTCTTCAAACTAAAATATAATCTTCTATATGAAAATGGTGCAATATCCAACTGCCGCCCCAATTCCAACAAAACCGCACCAAATTCCATCAAACTAAAAAAAATATTTCTATATATTTTTGGTGCAAAATCAAACTTCCGCCCCATGAAATGTTCGATAACCATACAAAATAATTATATTTCATCAAACTTAAAAATGTTCTTCAATATGAAATTGGTGCAGTTTCAAACTTCTGCACCAACAACGAAATTTATATGATATAGTATAGACAGAGAAAAGAGTTATAGACATAAATTATATTTTTATGCATATGTTATTTATAGTATAGAGAAAAAAAAGCTTTTTTCGGTTTGGTTAGTTAAGAAATAAAAAGAGTTTATGTATTGCGCATGCGCATGTTAATAAAGAGAAAATAAAAATAAATAAAAGTAAGTCTATTATGAGGGATCCCTATAAAAGTTTCATAAATAAAAAGGAAGAAGTATTTTATATTGTATTATTGAGATTTATAAAATAATAGTTACAAATTATAAATTCGCCAAATTTAATTAATTAATTAAATCAAAGCATTTTTAAGTGAACGCAACGATTAATGAAGGTATATTTGAATGAAATAATTATTTTCAAAGAAGAAAAGTTTTAATTTTTTGAATTAAAAAAGAATGGGTAACTATATTTAATTTAACAGGACTAGCGATCAGGATCGGGACACTGTTTATTTTGTACCGTACTTTCTTCTTTTGTTTTGAAATTTTGGCAATTATATTATAATTATAAATAAGTCAAACATTTATTGTTTATCAAAGAAAGTGGTTGTGCTCTTTTCTTGTGTTTTTGATTACTTTAATTGTTAATTTAATTGTGTTTTGGTTAATTAATTAATTAAATTTATATATTTATTATAATATTTTCAAGTGCATAAAAGACTATTTTATATTTTATAAATAACAAATAAGCGCATTTTGCAAAGGTTTCAAAATTTGCCTTCCAAGTAAGTTTTTCGTAGTACCACATTTTATATTATTTATTTTATATTATAGATAAAAAACCATAATTTTGTACTACATTTTATATTATAATTTATTATAATTATAATTTAATTTAAAATGTCTTCAAAGCGTAAATTATCAGGTCACGCTTATAGACAAAAAAAGAAGCAAATGCTAATTTCAGAAAATAGGCAACGAAATGCTTTAAATAAATTTTTTGAAAATCAAAATAATGTAACTGACAATGACACAAATGTTGAGACACCACAAAATAATTCAAGTACTCAAGTAGTTCAGACAAGTTCAGATGAGATTTTTCCGCGTCCAGAAGTTAGTTTAAATAATTTAGAATTAGATTTAATTGATCCTGGAATGTGGCCTAAATTAACTAATAACCAACCTTGTAGAGATAGGTCCCAAACAAATTACCAATATTTGTTATCCCGTTAATAAGATAGGTAGGAAATTTAATTCATCTCATTTTATGAGGATTTTAACAAATGGGGATATAGTTTCACGTTCTTGGCTAGTTTATTCTATTTCTAAAGATTCAATATTCTGTTTCTGTTGCAAATTATTTAAAAAAAAAATTCTAACCCTATCACTAGCTCAGGTTTTAATGATTGGAATCATATAGGTAGGCTACTTAAAGATCACGAGCAAAATTCATTTCACTTTGAATGTTTTCAAAAGTGGAAGGATTTTGAATTAAGACTTTCGAATAATTCGACAATTGATTCAAATTTAGACAAAAATATGTCTAAAGAAATTCAACACTGGAGAGATGTGTTGAAACGACTTTTAATTCTTGTAGAATTCCTCGCGGAACAATCTTTGGCATTTAGGGGTGGATCAGACAGGTTATTTGAAAAAAATAATGGAAATTTTTTAAAGTTAGTTGAAGCCATAGCTAAGTTTGATCCAATACTTTCAGAACATTTACGACGTATCAAAAATAATGAAACTCAAAATAAATATTTGAGTAAGGACATTCAGAATGAGCTTATTCAAATAATTTCCAATGTAATTAAGAACAAACTGATTGAAATGATAAGAGCGGCAAAATATTATTCGATAATAGTTGATTGCACTCCTGGTCAGAGTCGCAAACAACAATTATCACTTATCATTAGAATAGTTCACAAAACTCAAAATAGTTTTGAAATTAAAGAACTTTTTATGGGTTTTTTAATAGCTTCAGACACGACAGGTAAGGGCTTGACCGACTTAGTTTTAGCGAGACTAAATTTAATGGGATTTTCAATTACTGACTGTAGGGGACAGGGATATGATAATGGATCAAACATGAAAGGGAAAAACATTGGCATGCAAGCACAAATAAGGAACTTAGAGGGTCGCGCCTTTTTTGTGCCTTGTGCATCTCATTCTGCTAATTTGGTTCTTTTAGATGCTGTTCAATGTTCGGCACAAGCTGTTAAGTTTTTTGATACTGTCCAATCCTTGTACGTGTTTTTTTTAAAACACGTACAAGGAACAAATTTAAAAACTTTAACTCTCAAGCCACTATGTACAACCAGATGGGAAAGTCGAATAGATGCTTTAAAACCTTTAGTTTTCAATTTAGATTATATTTATGAAGCATGAACTGACTAACGACAAGGACTCCATGACTAGACATACAGCTGAAGTTTTAGGTAATAAAATTTTGCAATTTGATTTCATTTGCTCTCTTCTAATTTGGTACAAAGTTTTAGACAATATTAATATATTTAGTAAATATTTACAAAGCCCCGCAATCTGTTTAACGACAGCTGTAAATATTTTACAGGCAACCAAACAGTTTTTAAGCGATTTGAGAACTGATGAAAAATTTCAAGGTTTTGTCTCAGAAGCTAAACAGATTGCTTTAAAATTAGATGTTCCATCATCTTTCCCTGGTTCGTCCACACTAGGCTCTCGTCGAAAACCTCCACTTTTTTCGTACGATGGTAGGGATGAAGTTATCTTAAATCCCGAACATAGGTTTAAAGTAGAATTTTATTTTAAAATCCTTGACCAAGCACTTCAGTCTGTAACAGAACGTTTTGTACAACTTTCTGAGCATAACAATATATTTAAATTTTTACACGATATTCCTATGATTCCATCATATACTTCTGATGATTTATTAAACAATTGTCTAATATTACAGAAACGTCTAACACACAATAATCATTCTGACGTAAGTGGATCTGAATTATTTGAGGAACTTCAAATTTTTAAAACTCTAATTTCAGAGTCACCACTTTCTTCTCCTATTAAATTTTATTTTCAATAAAAAATTAGAATCACTTTTACCTAACCTCATAATATCTTTAAAAATCTTATTAACGGTACCTGTTACAGTAGCGTCCGGTGAACGTAGCTTTTCAAAATTAAAAATTATTACAAATTATTTACGATCCATAATGACACAAGACAGACTAGTAGATTTGGCCACAATATCAATAGAAAGCGAATTTCTTGAAAACTTGAATTATAGTGATTTGATACACGACTTTGCAAAATTAAAGGCGCGAAAAGTAAATTTGATGCAATAAAAATTTAATTTTAATACTTTTTAAAAATATTTGTTTATATTTATTTTACAATTTAATATGCATAACTGGATTTTAATGCATTTTTTAAGTTTATGCATTTTTTATTTCATTTTGTTTATTTATTATTACAAGCGTATATCGGAATATAAGTACGTTCTTTGTAATTAATGTTATTTTGTTTTAATTTTTAATTATTTATATTTTTCGAGGAATATACCTCTGTGGGACACCTCATAAAAAAAAATGCATCGAAAGACCTACCTCTTGGGTGATGTGGAAACGGTTTTGTAGGGCGGTTTTTTTAAAAAGTGCACCAGGCGAAAAAATCTCTAGCTCCGGCGCTGAATGCGAAAGACAATAAATTTAAAATGATTATCAAAATTTATTAATATTTGCGCAAAATTTTAATTAAACAAATGAAATTATATGTTTGTTACGTATAATATGAAAGTACTACCAATGTGGTGTAAATAAAATTCACGATAATTAAAAAAAATATCCGTAAAATTTTAACTTTAAACAAAAAAAAAAAAAACGATTTACACTTGTCAATTGCGGTTTTAGTTGGGGTTTTAAATACTGTTATTAACGCAATTGATTTATTGTAATTGATTGTTTGACAAAAAAAATTCTATTTTATGTTATGGCCCGTTAGCAATTTAAATTGTTTAATTTTGTATTGACCAAATATAACCAAATTAATCTATTTATATGTACAAATATTAAAATTAAAAAAAAAGAATAAATATGATTTTATTATATTTCAAAAAAAAATATTTTATTTATTTATGTTTTATGTCGTAAAATTATAATTTACAAAATTATATAATTTTAAATTAATCCAATTCCTAAAATATTCGAGAAAAAAACCAAAGGAATAAATTGTATGAATTATTCCCAAAAATGGCAAAAAAACCAATTTATTTAAGTTATACAACAAATTATTATTCCCAAGTAATGTAGGAACAATCATAAAATTTCCACTTTCGTGTATTTATGATCTTACCAATACAATACTAACGTTGATTTTGCGTTGTTTGTTGTATAGTTGACTCCTTGTTATAATTTTGTTGTATTGTTGCAAAAATTATGTTTGTTTGCGACGTTTTGTTTTTATCCAAATTAAAAAATTTTTTTTTTAAATTTGCCTTTTTAATTATTATAACCAATGTGAATCTCACCAAAATCTGATAACGAAAGAGAATGATTAATTCGTTGCGCCGTCTTTTATAGTTTGTTCTGGTCCATTTTTTGCAGGGTTGCACGTGAATTATAGCATATTACCTTGTAAACCTACCATAAACTACTTAATTTATTTATTTCCATGTTATATCAAATTTTTATGATATATTTGCCTTCAGATGTTCTTAATTTGTTATGTTTTGTAACATTTTATTGTTTTCTCCTGTTAAATTTTATAATTTTTGTGATTTAAATTATGCTATAATTTATCTAATTTGTACATCCCTGCGTTACATTTCATCGATATAGTGGCACCTTGCCGTTTGCTGAATTAAGAGAACTTGATTTGTTGTTCTATATCTATCTCGCTTACCCGATCGGTTTCATTCACTCCAATTATGTTTTCCATAACATATTTAAAAGCATAATTTTATGTTTTATGCTCCTTTTCTTATGTTTTGCATAAGATTTTTGTATTCGCGACACTTCATTCTACTGGGTAAGTAAGATTGTATAAGTCTGAACATAAAGTTCTGCAATCAACAAGTTCTCGTTTGACAGCCGCAAACGAGCAGAAGTTTTTCCAGAATTTCGGCGAAAATAAAGAATAAATTCAGGTAAGTTCTACAATTTATTATTTAGGAGCCTTTTCTGGTTCCATTAATATATATAAATATATATAAACCATGGATTACGGCATTGTACATGTCTAATCCAATATTTTCATATATATATATAATTTCATTGTTTTTTACAGGTTATGCCGGTTTGTTTATCATTGGATATCAATTTCCAATAAATTGATCCAATTGAAGTTCAACTATGCGATAGTTGTTGATGACACCTAAGGTATGTTGCGTTTTATATTTTGTATATTTAATATAAAAAACATTTATTTTCAGATAAAACAACCTGGAATTGTTATTGTACTACACCCTGGATGGAATTAAAGTTAAGTAATTAAAATCATTTCATTTCATTTTTACTAATATATTTATTTTATTTTTGGTTGGCTAAACAATACTCATGAGTCGTTCTGATCAATCTCCATCTCCAGGTCTTCCAGAAGAAATTCCTGGGTTAGGGTCTTGTCATCATCCGATGCCAGAAGGGGTTCAAGTAGGAATAATTCCTCGTCTTCGTCGCAAGACGGTGCTTGATCCCCCTCTGCAACCAGGCACTGTCCTACCGGATCCTCTGGTTCGTCGGCAGGTGTTGATGCTGACAAGCCAGAGGGTCCTGCTAATCCACGAATTAACACATCAGCCCCTGTAACAGAGGTTGATACTTCTGTACCCGCAGCAGAATTAGTGGCAAGGGGTTGCGCTGCACATTCCACCGCCCTACTATCCATTTGGAATAGTAAGGTGGTCATCCTGTACCAGACCTCCCCCTTAGCCTCCTGAATCCTTTCGAAGGATCTCTGATCTATGTAGATTCATTGCGGGTTCTTCACCATGTGGTACACCGACCAGAGCTCCGTCGGCAGGTTATTCTGCTGCCGAATCTGGCTAAGAATGTCGGGTACCGGTCGAGGTGAAGGGTTCGCCTGGGGACTTCATTCTTGCCTACGATTTGTAGAGGATGTCGTCCCATGGAAGCTCCATTTCGTCGACTAATTTTTTCAGGAAATCAACCGTGAACTTGTCATGGCAGACGGCCCAGAAGTCATCTCCTCGGAAGCCGCTCCACTTGAATCGAACCGGCAAAAAATCACGGGTTGCCTTAAAAGCAGCATCGATAACTGCTTCAGAGGCCTCCCTGATGATTGGTTGCCTGTCCCTTGATATCTTACCCCCAGGTGTGGCAGAGTCGATGACTGCCGTCTCAATTGAGTTGTTGTCATCTCCCGTGACCACACAGGCGTACGATTTAGGTGGTGTCTTCAATTGGATTGGCTCCGGTCTAGCGACAAGTTTTACTTTAAGAGCAATCCCTGAATCCCTGATTTCGGAGCAGGTCCCGCCCTCTTAACAAATCTAGGGATTTGTTTTTTCGGGGTGGGTTCTTTTCCGCCGGAGTCATCCGCCGGAGTCATCCGCCGGAGTCATCGTATCCTTTTTTGTTTGAGCCAGCCGTACCACTCAATTCTGCGCCGGGCATCCCTCCTGCAGTGTCTTGAGTGTTTCCAGTACCGTTTCTAGTACCGGTCCAGTACCTGTGGACGCACCAGTTGTTCCCGAAGTGTTGCCTCTTTTGGGTGCCTCCGGTTTGACCGTCAGTTCTTTACCTATCGCGCCCTTGTCTTTACCGCGCAGTTTCCTTTCGCAACCCTTGTTGGTTTTGGGTGTCCCTCCTGCTACGCCAGGGTTAGAAAGGTTAAGCCTTTCCAGCCCGGCCCTAAGTTTTTGGCGTTTACACTGCTGCACTCCCGAGATTTTCTTCCTCTTTTGCTTAGCCTTGGCTGGTTCCCCTGTCGTGTTGGGTATAGCCTCGGCTGAGGGCGCGCCTACTTCTACTCCTACTACTACTCTTGCTACTGGCGACTTAGCTGTTGCTCTTTTACTGTACCAGCAAAATCTTTTAGTGTAAACGAACATTACATATTTAATTACGAACTATCGAAAGAAGCGTACATTACACGAATAGACAAACTTTTAAAAGAAATTAATTATGACACATTAAATATTGAGGAAAAGAAATGTATACAGAAAATCTGTACAAAATTTAACGACATTTTTCATTTAGAGGGAGATGAACTGACAGTGACAAATATTGGGACAGCAAATATTAAAATAAAAGAAGGAATTGCACCAAAGTATACTAAACCATAGAATACCGCATACACAAAAACAAAATATAAAGGAAGAAATAGACAAAATGTTAAAAAACAAAATAGCTGAACCATCAGTTTCGGCATGGAATTCACCTGTACTAATTGTACCAAAGAAAAAAGATCATGTCACAGGATTACAGAAATTTCGAATGGTCATTGACTATCGGAAAGTTAACGATATTATAGAAGATGATAAATTTCCACTACCGAATATCACAGATATATATGATATCTTAGGTGGTGCAACATATTTTTCAACTATAGATCTTAGTCAGGGATAATACCAAATGGAACTAGACAAAGACCGTGTACCGCATTTTCGACTGAAAACGGACATTTTAAATTGTTTGAAAATTTCACCCAGTGCATTTTCACGAATGATGTCAGTAGCAATGTCAGGTTTAACATATTCGAGATGTTTTGTAGATTTAGATTTTTGGAAATAGTTTAGAATCGCATAATAAAAATTTAATAGAAGTTTTTCAACGACTTAGTGATGTAAATTTAAAAATTCAACCTGGTAAATGTAGTTTTCTGAGAAAAGAAGTACTATATACTTAGGGCACATTATTTCGGAGAAAGGCATTTTTAGAAGTACTTAGGGCACATTATTTCGGTGAAAGGCATTTTGCCTAATCCATCAAAATCAAACACAATTAAAAATTTTCGACAACAAGCAATGCAGGCGCAGTTCGGAGATATGTTGCATTTGCAAATTATTATAGAACATTTATTTCAAATTTCGCTTAAATAACTATTCCACTAAATAAATTATTAAAAAAAGATGTTAAATTTATGGGCTTATTCTGAGAGTCGTGTCGTATTTGACGCCCAATAAATATTTTGTTTCGTACCGACTCTAAAATGGTATTCCCATAGCCGTACGAAACGAAAAATTTATTGCCAAGGTGAAAACAGAAAAATAAAATTCCCAATAGATGGCTTTGCGGAAAAAAGTCGTTTTTATGTTGGTACCACCAGTTATTTTGACATTTCAATTCATGTTTTTAACTTATATTTTATTTTAACATAATTCATATTGGAAAAAAATATATATAAATGTATAAACTATAATAAATAATTAGGGTTTTATTTATCGAATTTCCACAATAATATAATACTAATAATTTGCGATATTATTCTTATAATAATTGTGGAAATATTTATTGTATTAAAATAAAAAAAACACATTTTACTTTTCGATTTTGTAATTTCGTAAGCAAAATTCCCTACGACAAATTTTTTATTTTTTGACATTTCAAAACGTTTTGTAACGACTCAGAGAATACTACTTTTTTTCATCTGTGTCGTATTTAACGCCATTTTTCGTTAAAGACGACTCTCGTAAAACCATTTTCGCTAAGGCGCGTCGTTCGAGAGAAAATACGACTGTCCGAATAAGCCCATTAATTTTACTAAAGATTGTATAGAAGCTTTCGAAACTATAAAAGAAATTTTAATAAGTCCAAAAATTTTACAATTTCCAAATTTTGAGTAAAAATTATATAGAGTAAAAATTAATTTTAGAATAAAAATTATATAGAGTAAAAATTAATTCTGACGATCTCAAAATTTTAGTTATAGCAGTAACGACTTGATCGAAAACAAAAACAAATGAGGAACAAATTGACACACCATAAGAAACGGATGAACAAATTATAAAATAATTATTACAACCACCACCAGAAGGGTTAAAAGTAGTTGAGTTAAAAATAGTAGATAGTTTTGATGAAGAAATAAGTAAATTAAAAAATCAACAAGGTATTATATTGGGTCCAAATAAAATATTAGCTTACATTCCAAAAAGGAATTGTATTATAATGATTAGACCAAAAGATAGCACTACAGACCAATCCGTGACATTCGGCAGATTGTTATCGAGGGACGTGCAGAAAATCACTGGTCCATTAAAATTAAAAAAATTATATATTACGAAGGGAGAGTTATTAAAATTATCAGACGGCCGTCCACAAAATAATATTAATAATATAAAGAAAAAATTGAATGAAATATTTAGAAATACTAATATAAAAGTGCACGTAATGAAAGAAATAATAAGGATTACTGCCTTATTTATATTATTAATATTATCTTGTCGACGGCCGTCTGATAATAAATCTTATTATAATAAATATAAAATGCAAATTTTTCTGGACCGGAATGCAGGAAGATATCACAACATTTGTAAAACATTGCGAATCTTGTCATAGAAATAAACAAATAAATATGAAAGGGTTATAAATATATTTTAACAATACAAGGAGTGCTTTCTTTTATTCATTCTGTGGAAGGAATAGAAGGAATAGAATATTGATGACGTCATGCCAGAATATTCCAAACGCACTCGATTAAAAGAATGAAAAAGCAATAAATGGAATATTTCTTATCATATGTAAAATTAAATGTTTTACTTTTGTTTACATAATTATATATGCTAGGATTAATTTAAATTATTATAGTTTTAAAATATATTTCTTATTATTATAGTCATGTTTAAATTATAAAAAATTGTTTTTCATTCAAAATTTGAGGTTAGAATAAAGAATATTCTTTTTATTCTACCTTTCTGCTTAGTACGATAAGATTGTATTGGGAATATTCCGAGTAAATAAAAGTACACGGAATGGAAGGAATAGAATAAATAGAATGAATAAAACAACATTATTTGACATTTTAGGCGCGTTCGGAATATTCGGAATGAATAAAAGAAAACACTCAAGATGAGTTAACGAAATTTATAGAAAATATACCTCTTAGAAACAAAGAAGCTAATACTGTAGCAAAATGACTCGTAGAACATTTCATATTAAAATATGGTGTTCCAAAGAAAATATTTTCCGTCAAGGAACATGACTCCTAAATGTTTTTAAGGACATATGTAAAGTGCTAAAAATAGAACAAATGTTCTCTACAGCATATCACCATGAAAGTATAGTAGCTTTAGAAAATTGACATAAGGCACTATGAGCGTATCTCAGGACATACGTAACTGAAAACCATACAGATTGGGATAAATGGTTGCCATACTACACATTCTGCTATAATACATCAGTACATTCAGAAACTTATTAAGAAATGTACAGCCAGTGTACAATTATAAAGATTTTATAATAGATTTGAAAAATAAATTACAAATAGCACATAGAGATGCCAGGGAAACATTACTTAAAAAGAAACATGATAGAAAAACTAGGTATGATAAAGATTTTAGAGTTAAAGATAGTAACTATGCAGTAGGTAGTTTAGTTTTATTAAGAAATAAAAATAGGAAGAAATTAAATCCAATATACATTGGTCCATACGAAGTTATAAGTAGCGCAGGAGTTAACTGCGAAATAAAAACGGAAATAAGAAAATGATAGTACATAAAAATAGATCAAAACCATATTACGTATATATAGCAATAGTATTAGATAACTAAAAATTTGTTAAGGGGGAAGGGGACGCCTGGAAACCTATATATATATATATATATATATATATATATATATAATAAATTAATAAGTAAAATAAACTAGATCATTTAAAACTAATAATAAATAGATAATAAATATAGTTAAGATAAGCTAAATAAATTTTTGATAAATTTTCTTAAACATATTGATAATAAATAAAATAGTAAATAAAATAAAGCAAGGATAAATAAAGTAATAAAACAGAATAACAATGAAACGAAATAATTTAATCAATTATTCAATAAAATTTTGGAAAAAAAGAAAACAAAAGTTGAATAAATATATATACAAAATATGAAAATGTTAAAAAATTAAAAATTATAAAAGGAATGTGTATCTAGGAGACAGTTGAAAAGGAGGAACCTTTTTACCATAAGATTCCTCCGTTTCTGCTGGGTGGTGTGAAGGAGTTAGACACCCCAAATCTCAAATATAATAAAATATAATTATATATAATATCAAATAAGATATTTATTCTTATTTTAAATTATATAGACATACCAAAAAATAGATATAAAATAAATTGCGAAAGGTTAGTTTTAAGTTATAAAATAGAAAGTGTAAACATATTGTGACACCGTGTATTTTTTTGTTCAATATTTCCTAAAAAGAATTAGAAATTATTAAAATAAAATAATGAAAAAAATTACCTTATTTATTTAATTGTTTACATCGTCCATCTTGATGTTGTATGCCGACTTGTCATATCTCAGATGTCAGTCAGTAGACAGGCGCGGAGGTAAATTTGGTTAGGTGGGTAGCCATATTGATAGAATTCGAAATTCCCGTCAACCTTGCGGTCTCTCGATTTTCGGATCAAAACAATAGACAACCTTTTTTGCCCTTGTGGGCCATGTTTTGATTCCGAAGGTCAAGAGATCGCGTGATCGAGGAAACAATAGTTTTTTCCAAATTAAAGTTTTTGAAAAAAAAAAATATTTTTTTGGGGGGGAGTTGAAAGAGAGCTTTGAAGTCGGACGGTCGGTTGGGTTTTTTTTGTGTTGGAAAGAAGAAAAAAAAGGTTGAAAAAACCAAAATAATTTATTTTTGTTGAGGAGTGTAAAAATAATTTGGAGTGAAAAATAAAATTGTTGTTTCTTGTTAAAAACTTACGGCCGGAGAAAAAAAAATTTAAATATCTCAAATTATAAAATAAATTATAAATATACATTCGTTAGACTATATCAAAAAAAAAACAACTCGTTAGTTAAAAAAAATATATATGATAATATATAAATAGTGAAAAGATAAATTGTGGTAGTGCCTTTAATAGAAGAAAATTATTAGATAATTAAAAGAAGAAAAAACTTAATTAATTTCGAAGAAAAAAAAAGGAGGAAAATTAAATAATCAGAAGTATTTATAATAATAAAAAAATCCACCGTCCGGCACGGGAGTATCCAAAATAGCTTAATTACCCCACCGTCAGAGTGAGGTTCGTTCCGAAACGGTGCAGGACAGAGCAACCATTAGTGTGGCACCATCCTAAATTTATAAAAATAAAAGATGAAAAAAAAGGATCTGTTCAAACAAGAAAAAAAACCCAAGAACCCAGCACCGAATTCGGTAACGTTTGGTTGTGACCCAGCGGCACCAAGATTCCGTGTAGCGTCGATAGCTCCAAAAATTGTATTCATATTTCCTAATATTTAGTGTGGTGGTTTTTTTTGTTTGATAAAATTTTTGTTGATTTTAAGTGTAGGTACCGTGGCAGCTGGTTCCCGTCCAGACATGTCCGGAGCAGGAAGCGGCAGACCAGGTATGTTTTAGAGATTTTATTTATTTTATTATAAGTTGTAAGCTTTAGCTTTCGTTTTTTTTGGGTAAATTAATTTGTTTTGTAGAGTAGTTTGATTATTTATTTACTTATTATTTATTAGAGTAAAGTAAAATGTATAAATAGTTGCTTTTGCTTAGTTTTTTTTGTTAATTTATATATTTATTGGTTCAATTAAAATTAAAAAAATAGTAGAGTAAAGTTTTGAGTTATATCTTAATTATTATTAATTGATACCATTAATTATTAAAAATTCTTAAAATTCAAATTTGTTAATTAATAGATTTTTTTTCGTACACCCGAATAATCGAATTTATTTATACTATTATATATATATATAAAATTAAATTTTCTTTTTCACCACCTAAAAATTTTATTATATTTAATTAAAAAAAAAAAAAAAATTAAAAACATTTGTGTTTTTTTTTTATTTTATTTTTGAACATTTTTGTTGGAAAACATTTAATTGAGTGTGCGACGTTGGGTTGATGTTGCTGCTGGGTGCGTTTTTATTTTTTTGGTATTAGCTGGAGAAAATGGCTGGCTGATTTTTCCATAATTCCCTAGGATGGATCACGATGGATTTCTGTTCCTTTGTTGTCTTCTTCCTTATGGTGATACTTGGAAAATTTGTTGAAAATTTTCGTATTGGAATTTTTTTTTGAAGTATCGTCATGTTGCTGTATTGATTGCAGTTTGGGTCACTGGTCGACTCACGCCCCACAGGCTGAGCATAGCTGACACACTTAGTCCAAGGAGATCTAGTAACATAAATTTTGGTCTAGCATTTTTCTTATGATGCGCTGTTGGTCACCCTAGACCTGGCCCCACTTCACTAGAACCCCGAAGTTGCCTCCTCCGACTTATCTACAGATAACAGGTGGTAATTTTTTTTGTCAATTCCAAAAATTTACTATCCTGTTACAATTGGCGCCCAAACTTTGTGGCTTATTTTAAAAATTCGTTAGTAATTCTGCATCTGAGGTTGTTAAAGTCGGGTGGAGGGGCGATCAATACCGCAACGTCTTCCCCTTCCGTGGGAGTATTCTTCCTTTCCTATGGGGAAAATAGGAGGTTGTTCCAATTCAACTCTTTGTACTGGTAGTTAGATAAGGGTTTTGGTAGTCCATTACCTGTCCTACCAGAGTCTTTCGTTTTATTTATTTTGGGGGGTTAGAAACTGCGTTACGGTGGTCCCTGACGTATCCTGCGTTAAGGTGGTCCTTGACGTATATTTGGGGGGTTAGAAACTGCGTTAAGGTGGTCCTTGACGTAGTGTCCGTCCGCTAGTTAGACACCCGCTTTTAGTAGTCTAAAAGGGTTCGTAGCATGTGTGTATTTTTGTGTTCAGCGTAAGTCGAACTTTTTGTGTGAATTGGGACGGCCAAAGATTTTTTTTTGTGGTGTTGGGGGAATATTTCTCATGGAAATTTCCTTTCTCCCTAACCCTATTCCTACCTTACCCTTTCCCTTCCCTGTCCATTTTAAAAGAGAGGTCCAGAGTGTATCCATTCTGGGGAGTTGTCTAACTTAATATTAAAATAAAAATATTGTTTGAAAAATTTTTGGGATTTTTTAATTTCTCTTCGATTTTTTTTGCGGTTCTTTATTTCTTTTTGATTTTTTTGTTAAAAATATTTTTTTTTGGAAAATTTTTGTTTTGGAAAAATTTTTTTTTTTGCTGTTGGTTCCTCGGTCGACCGAGCGCTGACGGATAAAGTTTTTTTTAAATAGACAGTAGAGCGGACAATGAATAAAATAGAAAAGAGTAGCGTTAGGTTTTATTTATTTTTCTTCTCTCATTTATTTACAGTAGTTGTTATTTATTAGTAAGTTCAGATTTTTCTTGTTAGGTTAAATAGAAGTGAAGAATTATTAAAGATTTAGTTTTTTTGAATTATTTACAATTATCGTTATTTATTTAATTTATTTCTTTGTTTAGTCGTATTTAGTATTAGTCCTTTTTACAATTAGTGTTATTTATTTACTATTTATAATTATTAGGGTTGTTTTTTTGTTATTTTATTTATATTAGGTGTAGGGTAATTTTTTTTATTTTACAATTATTGGTATTTATATAAATTATTTTTTTTTCGTTAGTTGAAAGGAGTGTTAGTCAATTTACAATTAATGTTATTTATTTTACAATAATTATAATAAATTGTTTTTAAAATTAGTTGATCATTTACATTAATTGTTATTTATTAATTTATTTATTTTTGTAGTATAAGTATATATAAACTAGAATATTTTTTTTGATTAAATTAAATGAAAAAAAGGAGAAATTGAGGTACAGTTATAATATCTAGAAATTGTACCCTAGCTTTTCTAAATATTTCAATATTTTTTATTATTTATGTTTAAATTATCTATTTATCTGAGAGAAATTGGTTTATTTCCTTTTGGATTCTTTAAGAATTATTTGTTGTTAATTAGTGTGGTTTAAATAGTAGTAGTTTACAATATTTGTTAATTGATTTTTATAAAAAAAAAAAAGAATTTTTAATTTATTAATATCACGTTTAAGCTGCCGGTAGGTACACGCCCTAATTGGTGTACTAGTGGATTCTAAAAATAGAAAAAAAAAGAAATTATTATAATTATTCTTGGCAAATCAGCTGCCTGTCACTCGCTGGTCAGTGATGGCATTCGTGAAACAGATGAAGATAAGTTGCTCCGAGCAGCTACAAAAATACCACATGTTAAGAATAGATTATATCGTTTAAAGTCGACTCGTAAGGATTACTCGGCATCGGTGCGACGAATTATAAATGAAGTCAAATCGGAGCTCACTCGAATTGCAGAGCAACAGTTCATCACCGCACAGATGCTTGGCGACCATTCGTATTCTGAGGATAGTATGTTGACAAGAATCGACGAATGGTAGGGAGCTATAGGTCCACCCCTTGACCAATTTCCGCTGCCGCCTGTGGACGCCGTTGCCAATCAGACTTGTAATAAGGGGGTGTTGCCGAAACAGCTGCTTATTCCAACTCCGACAATATTGGCCGGCCACCCCCCTTCTGATCCTGGTGCGACGTTGATGAGCTCCTCGAACAATTCGCCGCATTCTCACCCCACTACGATACAGTGGTCATCAACTCGGTTGTCCACAGGTGTCGTTAAAAAACTGGTTCATCTGGAAGAAGAGGAAAACGGTTTAAAAATCAATCAAAACGTCAAAGCGTCCACTTACCTCTTAATGAATCGGTAATAGCCTCTGCAACCCAGTTCGATCACACGCAAATTTCCGCCATGTCCAGTCTGCTCGAAGAACAGCGGCAACAAATCTCCGAACTCCAAGCGCTGGTAGCTCGACAACTTCTTTCGGAACCAGCTCCAGCACCCCCTTTTTGCTCTTGTTCGTAGCTGTCTACCGTCTCTAATGCCACCACTGAGCCGGGGCAGGCCAGTGAGGGAACCATCAAATGTCGCTCCTTTTTCACTTGACGATAGCGACGATGAACCTGACGACCGCCTCGCTGAACATTTTAGGCGTCGTAATCCAGTTTCTAACTGGTGGGTTCAATTTGATGGTTCGGGAAAAGCTCTGTCGCTAGCGGAGTTCATCGTCCGAATCGAAACTTTGACCCAGGGAGATGGATATCCGTTGGAAGGTTTGGTGTTGTCGATCAATCAACTCCTTCAGGGCCGTGTCGAGACCTGGTACTGGCAATATATTGGAAGGCATTCGAACACGTCATGGGCCAACCTGAAAGCGGCCATGAAAATTGAATTTGACGATGGGGAAGATGATGGTGATGTCAAACGGTTCATGGAAGCCAGGAAGCAATGTTCTCGGGAAAAATTTTCTGACTTCCGAATGGACATGGAGGGACTTCGTCTTCGTCTTACGCACGAAATTTCCGACGATGACTTTCTGAACTGACTCTTATATAACCTATACCCGGATTACAAGAAAGCTCTGATTATGGAGAATATTGTAACCCTTAATCAGTTGGATAGAGTTTGTAAGAGACTGGAAAGGAAGTGTCGGGAAATTGGTGAGTCAGCCGAGGACCAAGTTCGTCCCCGTAGAATGTATGTCCATGAGTTGGAGGAGAACGTGGACTGAAATTACATACTTACAAATCCGGCGCTCCAAAAGTCCAATCTGCCAGAACCGCCAAGTCCGTCCGTTCCAATTAAAAAGTCCTGTCCGTCCAAGATCCGTCCGTTCCAATTAAAAAGTCCTGTCCGTCCAAGATAATAAATTTCATCCGGGAGTTCCGTCCGCCAGTGTCGTACCTGCCGACAAAAAAACATATGTTATTTGTTTTAATTGCGATGATTTGGGACACCTATAAATAAAAACCATTTTGCGTTGTTGGACAGTGGGGCCAATATCAGTTGTTTGGGGAAGGATGGGGAAAAGGTTTTTTTTTTGGCCTAATAAAAAAATTAAATAAAATGTTTATATGTTAAAATTTTTTTACCAAAACAAATAGAAACACAATTTTTGTTTTTAAAATACAATAAAGAGTTTTTTTATAAATTTTTGTTACAGTTTTTAAATTTTGTTTTTTTTTTTTGAAGGTGGTTGCGAAGCTTCGTCTTCGGAGTCAGATGCCAATTCGGTGATCGTTTCTTTTTTAATTTGGAAGTCGAATATCGGAATGCGAAAAAAATTGAAAAAAATATAATTAATTACATTTAATAAAAATGAAAACCACTTAACTTAGATTGGAAAATTTTTTTCTAATTTTTGCCGTCTTCTAACATTTATTATTTAAATTATTATTGCAGGAATACTTTAACATACAAAAAAAAAATCTTTTCTGTTCAAAGAAGAAATGTAGCAAAATAGAAGTACATATAATAATTAACTTAAAAATGTTGTTTGCTGCCTTTAAAATTTATTATTTTTAAATATTATTTAACATAGGGACGATTTAACTTGCAAAACGTCTTTTATTAGGGACACGTTTTATCTTGTTCATATTTTTAATTGAAAAAATTCCTTTCTAGTAATCTGCTATTCTGCCATTATTTATTATAGAAAAAATATTGCAAGACTCATTTAGATATATATATATGTATAATACATGATAAATTTTATAATTTATACTTGGTTAGAACATATATCTATTTTTAACGTTCTTTATAAATTGCACTAAAAGTAGTTATATCTTCTTTTTAATTTGATTATAAAAAAACCATCTAAAATATATTTTCAAATTATACATTTATTATTATATTAGCTGTGTTTTTTTATTCATACTCTGTACTATAAGAGTAGAGTATCTGTATGGTTGTTGTTGTAGCTACTCTACATAATTATCCAGTACAACATGTAGAGTAAAAGGGAAATTAATGGGAAATTATTAAATTTTAATATGGCAACTATAAATTTGACAAGAAGATACTTCATTTCGTATATTTGAATATTGAAAATTTGATTTTTAAAAAATATCAACAAAGTGGGCAAATTTTTTTCAATCAATTCTAAATCATATTTTCCCCTTGCACTATATCGTTTTTTTATTCCTTTTATATCGAGTAGTGCAGAGTAGGAATAAAAAAACACAGCTATTATATGACTTAAAGCTGATATTTTACATACTAAGACCTAATATATATATATAAAATTCCTGGTTATAATTAATTTTACTTTTAGCTATATATTTGTTACATAGGATTTCTTTTTTTAAACAGGAAACCATATTTTAAGAATATATTTCTAATTTATAATGTATAAACATAACAAAAATTATTGTACAGCATATCTTTGAATAATTTTTGTTATATTTTATAAAGAAGTTATGTTAGAAACTGGTCCAATAATTAATTATACTTGAAAAGATCTTTTTGTAAGTGAAAAGGTTTAAACGGTGTTCAATAGTGTAACGATAGTAAAACGTCGAATGCTTATACAAAAAGGTGGCTTCTTACCCGTTTTAATTGGAACTTTTTTATCAGGCATTATTGGCAAATTAATAGGAGATTATCAGGCAAACAATGAGTAATATGCAGCGTATGATTGTTATACCGCCTATACCGCCTATAATTTAATTTTTTTATTAGGCCAAAAAACAAACCTTCAAAGAATCAAAAGGCAAAACAATCAAAGTGAAAAATCCTTCCAAAGCAAAAAAACCAAAGTGAAACCAACATAGTGTAACATCCAAAGTTGCAAAAACCAGTAAAAGAATACTTTAAATTATAAAAAAAGTTCTACTATAAATTCAACATTTTTATTTTTGAAATAAATTTTTATGAAAATAACAACATAAGTTTTTACAAAATTCAAAAAGTTAATAGAAAATGAAAAGAGTTTAAATATTTTAAATCATAATATCGAAATTCTTTTAAATAATAAAAAAATAAATCCCACACAGAAATGGTATATGCTAAGACAGAATTTAATAAAATATTCTAACCAAAAGCTGCAGAGTTACCTACAAAGTATGAAAAAAGAAATAATATTAAAAAGGATACAAAAAATGCCTCAACACAAACAAAATATTATTTTAGCAAAAATCAAGAAACGAAATACGCACCTGATTTTACAAATATTAAACAACAAGAATTTTATGAAGATGATGTTTTTGGTTTTGACCCTGAAAAAGAACAACAAGAACAAAAACAACGATTGCAATATAGAGCATAATAATGATAGTGATGAGGACGATATAAATATGGATTTTGATGATGATGACGCTGCTGAGATTGCCTTGGAGAAGACATTACCGGATGAGCGTTTAACTAAAAGATTGCCTTCTAATTCCAATATAAAAATGTATAATACAGATAAAGGTGGTATTATCACAGTAGCATTACCTGAAAAGTCGCCTACATTACCTGAATTTTTTAACCACAATATTTTGTCACCTATAAATGCAAGACAACATACTCAAGCAAGTGGTTCATTATTAAGGCAGAGTATTTTGTCAAGATATCCTAAAGAGAACAAATATAAAAAGAAACAAACAACAATTCACCAATCACCACCAAAACAATATAAACCATATAATACACCGCCTCACTGAGAAAGTTATTATGACACCCAGAAAATTTTTAAATGAGAAAATCCTATTAGAAAAAAAATATATATATAATAATACTATGTTATGTGTGAGCCGGTCTGTCTGTTTGTTTTTGTTTCAGGTGGAGGGGTATTGTATTTCTAGGTTGTAATTATAGTTAAGTTAAGTTATTTGTAGTGTTGTTCACTAGATGTCGCTGTGGTGGTGGTGAGTTAACTTTTTCCGACCCAAAACAAAAGCTGCTCTTCATTTAACCTGGGTCGAATGAAGGGCAGAAGAAGTGGGATGATGTGTCGGAAAAAGTTAACATTCGAGGATTGATGTTTCGACGGTTGCGCTGGACACATTTTGATTATTTAAATTTTTTTTTCGTATCGGAGTTTTTTTTTTGTAATTTTTTTTTGTCTTAATGGAAAATTATGAAAAGTATTTAAAAAAAAAAAAAATTAAGAAGATTTTGTTGGAATTATGCTTGTGATAAATTAAGGAAAACAAAATTGATACATTGAAAAAAAAAATTAGGTGAAAGGAGTTGTACGTGAAAGTTTAAATTGAAAAAAAAAAACAGATTTATGATTAAGAAGAAATAAGAAAAGAAGGAAATTTGAAATTTGAAATTATTAAGTGTATTCCGAAGAAAAAAAAAAGGTATCTTAAGTGAGAAAATTAGTTAAAGTAGAAGAAAGAAAAGAATTATATATTAAAAGTTTCGTGCGAGTCCTGGTTCCAGAGTTTTTGCCATCGAGGGAATATTTTTTTTTGTTGATATGTATAATTTTGTTGTGCATTAAATTTTTGGTTGATTTGTTTTGAAAAAAAAAGGTAAATTGTGTAGAGTTTTTTTATTGTAATCATTTATTTTTAAGAAAAAAAAGGATTTATTTATTTATGTATATATATATATATATAAATTAATTAAAATTATTGTCGCGTTTTCAGGGTTTTCGTGTTGGTCCTGACATGTCTGGAGCAGCAACGTAACCGCTGGGATGAAAAAGGTATGTTTTGTGTTGATATTTATTAAAATTATTTTGATGGCCAGGCAGTGCCAACCATAAATTGAATTATATATATATATTACTAGAAAAAAAAAATTCGAAGCTGTCATTATATATAATTAATTAATTTCTTTATTTATTTTGTTTTTTTTTATTTAAATAATATTATAATAAATATAAAAATTGTGTTAATTATCATTTAAAAATATTGGTGTTGTACTTATTTATTTAAATTTTATTTAGTGCCATCATTATTTTTTCTTCTTCTTGTGAAACAACGTTGGGTGAATTTTTTTTTGTGTTCGAGATTTGTTGTTTTTGTTGCTCCTTTTCCTAAGGATTTTGGTGATCTTAGTTTTTTTTGTGATCATGGCTGGGTAAGAGGAATAGAAATTATGTGAACCAGAGGAATAGAAATTATTCGATCCATTTTGTTATTATGGAACAGTTGAGTTAGATTGAAGCCCCACGTTGTGGAAAAATAAATAATTTAATTTGAAGAATTGGGATATTTATCTTATTTATTATTTGTATTAGTGAGAGGAGATTTTTTTTATTCTTATTTTTTTGTTGCATTAGTTAGTTTTAGTTATTTACAATTAAGTGCTTTAGTTTAGTTATTATTTATTTATTAGAATAGTATTTACACTTAGTTGTTATTTAATTTATTAGTTGTTTTATTTTGTTATATACGCTTAATTGTTAATGTATTAGTAGTTTTTATTTATTATATTGTTATTTATTTTGATTATTTATTAAGTGGGTTAATTTTTATTATTAGTTAGTTATAGGGTATTAGCAGAAGTAGTCCATTATTATTATTATTATTAGTTGTAATTCTAGAATTTAGTTATTTAATATTAATAGAGCGTGTTCACACAGGGACTCTCAACGAGAATGCGGGGTGATTTCAGGCTGGTTCTGGAGGGGACGCCAGAATCCAGACTGTTTTGTGACACCCAGAAAATTTTTAAATGAGAAAATCCAATTAGAAAAAAATATATATATATAATAATACTATGTTATGCGTGAGCCGGTCTGTCTGTTTGTTTTTGTTTCAGGTGGAGGGGTATTGTGTTTGTAGGTTGTAATTATAGTTAAGTTAAGTTATTTGTAGTGTTGTTCACTAGATGTCGCTGTGGTGGTGAGTTAACTTTTTCCGACCCAAAACAAAAGGTACTCTTCATTTGACCTGGTCGAATGACACCGATATTAGTTAACCGGCTAAAATTAAGACAAAAAAAAATTACAAAAAAAAACCAGCAGTAAAGCATTCGATGTATGCTAGTGGCAGAAAGAGAAAGAGAAGTAGTAAAAAAATAATTCATATAAAAAGAATGAAACGAAATACTATAAAAAGACGTGTAAAACCGAAACTTTAATAAATTGGTGGAAAAAGTAGACGAAGAGTAGGAAAGGAAAAAAAAGCGTCACGTATTCTGGATATTTTTAATGAAAAATGACTATAGTAGAATGCATGAGGTCAGAGCTGGATCTTTTCACGACACCACCAATACAAACTAGTATTTTACGTACCGAAGGAGTAGTCTATAATCCATTAGCTTCATTAGAAGCCTCGCCTTCTACGATAGAATTTGTTTCACTTGGTCAGATACATATAGAGATTTAGCTTCAACATATATCAAATTTAAAGTTCAGATATTAAAACAAGATGGATCAAAATGGAATAATGATTCAACAGGGGCAGGTGCTGATAAAAAGTATATACTGCAACCTAGTAAACAATTTGTTACATTCAATAATAAAACACAATTCAATTAAAGCTATTAACGAGTATAGACGTGTTTTTAAACCGCTCCGCAAATTTAATTATTTATAAATTACAAACATTTAATTCACAAATTTTAATGTATTTATTTTTGCTGACGAAGTAATTTTGCATTACGTGAACTTAATTTAATTTATTAAATAAATAATTTTATTATAATATACAATTAATATCGGTGTCAATTTAACCATACGTTTCGTTATTGTTTTGCAATTGACTTTAATTAGTGCACTCTTTTAAAACAAATTAATGTCTGTGTCAATATAAATATATAATATCTGTGTCAATATTAATATATGTTTTGGTATCATTTTACAATTGACTTAAATTAGTGCATTCTTTTAGAATTTTGAACTTATTGGGTAATTTGATGTTTATAAACAACAATTAAAACAATAAACAATAATCTTTAACGTACTCTTTTTCAAGCATATTAACCAAATTTTTTTAAAAATCAGTAACTCCAGTAAGATAGATAAATCAGCAATCCAACTTTATCCAAAAAAACAACAACACAACAAAAACAAATTAATAAATCTCCAAAAAAAAATAACACAACTTAATTAATATATCTCCTGCTGACAAACCCCGTGCGAGTCGTTCAAATCACGCTATGGGCACATATCACATTAAGGGTGCACCCTTCCAAGCTAGTGCATCATCGGTCTGTAATCTATTTGAAAGAGACTTCTATATAACGGATTGTAGATTTAAAAAAGTAGCATCTAATAAAACTAAGCAATACAAGTCATTTAAATTACTAATGCCATTACAATATGAATGGTTATTCCTTCAAAATAAAGATGACAATTTTATCTGGAATAATATGGAACTCACCCACTGGACTTCAAAATCTGATGTCACTAATGAATTAAAAGCTAGTAATAGTAAGTCTAAATTAGTAAATCAAAAAATTGTTAACTCTATTAATAGATCACCCAAATCCACTCCTCCCACTAATACTTTAATACCACATATCACTATTCCACCTACTAATCAACCCCCTACCACTAATAATAATAAATATGCTTTCTTTGTACAAGGACGAACATTAAACCCTATTGTCCCATTTATTTCCCTTCCTAATAAGCCTACTATAAATCCCGATATTAACTAATAAGCCTACTATAAACCCCACTAACACCGCATGTACTATCTCTCCTAATATACCTGCTACCAATAATAATAATAGTAACAATAATAATAAGGATAAGAATAATAATAATAACAATAATAATAATAATAATGATAATAATAATAATGATAATAATAATAATAATAATAATAATACATAATAATAATAATAATGATAATAATAACTTTAAGAATAGATATAATGTACAAAATAGTATTAGTGAAATAAGTCCTAGAAATCCGCAACTTTTTTAGATCCCCTCTTACCTCCAATTGTTAAACTAACAAAACTTTCTGTTTCTACGGAGGATGGTCGTTTCTTATTATCTCGCCTTAGGGATCACATAATTTTTGAGAATGTAAGACTATATCTCGCATACTTTCACGACAAATGCGACACAGTTTGTATTGATAATTATTCTAAAACAAATTTAAAAGTATCTATCCAACAAGAGGGGCTTCCCACAGACTACAGTGCTCCAAGGAAGATTTTCGACAGGTTTTACGAAGGTTTTAATATCTCCTCAGCTGATGTCACAAAAATTTTACCTCATATGCGTCACTTTTACACTCAAAAAGGATCTCTCATCTTCAAAAGTCTCGTGAAGATACTGATAGGTTTTTTCGTCCCCTCCCTCAACAAAAAAAATCCACTTTCTGGTAACCCTAAATCTGTTTCCTCTCAACCCAACAACAAAAATAATAATAATAATCCTCATTCCGGTAAATCCAAACCCACTTCATCCCTCCGCTTTTTCTACCACAACTGTGGAGGCATTAGGGGCAAATTAAAAAAGCTCTTTGTTGACACTAATTCGTGCCATTTTGATGTCCTAATTATCACGGAAACTTGGTTAAATGACTCCTACACAAACCAAGAAATCCTTGACAATGGTTGGACTATTTACAAAAATGATCGTGACGATAACTCCACTGGTCTATCGAGAGGCGGCGGCGTCTTGATTGCTGTACGCAACTCATTGAGTCATGAATCTGTAATTACCAGTTCCAATCAACATAAATTTATAAAACTTCGAATTGATAACAAATTTATCCATATCGGAGCTGTATACATTCCCCCCAATTCTGACGAAGCTTTATATAGTGAATTCTTCAATACATTTCTAACCATTAATTCTTCTATGAACGATGCTGATAACATTTACATTTTCGGCGATTTCAACCGTCCTAACCTAGCCTTCGTGTTAGATGAATCTGACAACCACCTCCTGCCAATTAATTTTATTGACGATATCCATAACGCTCTTATCGATAAATTTTATGAAAATGACCTTCAGCAAATCGTTGAACTTCCTAACAATAATGGTAGGTGGCTTGATCTTGTCTAACATATATGACAATGTAGTAGTTGCTCCAGCTAGTGATACTGAGAACCTTTTTATAAACACTCTACATCAAACAGCATCAATCGTTAAGCTCAAAATCTCTGCTACTTCTTCTCCTAAATCTTACAAAAATAATGTTGTATTTGACTTTCACAACGCCGACTTCGATAGCATTAATTTGGCCCTCTCGTCTCTCAATTGGGCTGAGCTATCAGTATCATCCAACGATTTGGATTTCATGGTGTCTTCGTTCTATAATACTATTCTAAGCATTATTGAATCTTACGTACCTAAAATAAGAAAAAAAGATAAACCTTGGCTGGACAAAGACCTCAGAGCCTTAAGAAACCATAGAAATAAACTATATTGCAAAATAAAAAAACTCGACAGACCTGATGAAGAGCTTATCACCATGCATAACAACCTATCAACTGAAAGATCCACTATTAAACAACCAACAGCATGGATTCAGAAAGGGTCATTCTACCACCAGCAACCTGATGGTCTTTACCTCCTAAATCCTCTGCGAAATGGAAAAAAGGCACCAAGTAGATGCTGTGTACACAGATTTTTCAAAAGCATTTGACCGAGTTGACCATCAGATCCTAAACTCCAAATTATCAAAGATAGGAATATCTGGTCCTTTACTAAGTTGGATCGCTTCCTATCTTAGTGAAAGAACGCAATTCGTAAAATTCCAAGGGTTTATTTCTAAGGAGATATGTGTATCTTCAGGAGTACCCCAAGGGAGTCATCTAGGTCCTCTTCTATTTAATATCCTTCTTCACGATTTATCTGAACTTCTTATTGACATTCCTCATCTATTATACGCAGATGACCTCAAAATCTACTTTTCTATAAAAAAATAATGAGGACGCAGTTGTCTTCCAATCTAAACTTCTGGATCTTGGGAATTGGTGCGCTAACAACAAGTTAGATCTAAACATCAACAAATGTCATACTATTAGTTTTTCTCGTAAAAGATCAGTACTGCTTAGCAATTATCATTTAAACGGTACTGTTCTTCACCGAGTTAATCAAAATATTGACCTAGGTATCCTTGTTGATAGTAAACTTTGTTTTAATCTCCACTATGACAGAGTGATCTCTAAATCGAAGAAGATGCTTGGTTTCATCAAAAGAAGGGCCAAAGTATTTAAAAATATTTGGTTAATCAAATCATTGTACTGTGCCTTGGTACGACCGATCCTTGAATATGCTAGTCCAATATGGGACCCATATCACCAGGTTCATATTGATAGGATGGAATCAGTGCAAAAACAATTTCTTCTATTCGCCCTTCGGGATCTTTATGATCCTAGTGACTTTGCAAATCTACCTTCTTACATAGAGAGACTCCGGTTACTAAAACTTATTTCCCTTGACTCGAGACGCACTCTTTTAACTTCCTGTTTTACCTTCGATGTCTTAAACAAACTAATTAATGTTTCTTCAATAGCTAATAGAATATTTTAAATAATAATATCAGACATACTAGACATACCGAATTAGTGAAGGTTATTGGACACAGAACTGATTACGCTACAAATGATCCTATTAATAGATGGTATTCAATAGACACGCTCAACATTTTCAACCCACTATTTCCAAATCTGTTTGTAAAAATAGGTTGTATCGCTCTTTTTATTGATTCAATCCCAACTCCCACCTCAATCCATAATCCAATAATTACAACTAATCATTGACAACTACAGAAAATAAACACATCTTAAATCTTTCTAGCAGTATTATTAATGTTAAGAGGCCTTTGCCCAAAAAGTAAAATTATATCTGGTATACTTCGTTTTGTTATACTATACATGGTGTGTATAACAATTTACAAAGCGCACACACACAATTTTAGTTATTGCATATAAAATATAATATTTGGTATAACACTTTTCTCAAATTGTGTATTTAAAATTTCTCACTTTTTTTCAAATAAGCGTGTGCCTTTTTTGTGAGAATGAGAATTATGTACAATAAAAAATAATTTTGAATTTTAGAAAATTTTGTATTTTTTTGTAAAAAAAATGTGAAGTTTGAATTTTAGCGAATTTTTATTTATTATAATAAAAATGTATGGATTTGATTTTTGTATGAATTTTATGTTTGCTATACATAATATATACATATGAATAATTTATTTTATTTATATACTCTTTTAATAATAATTTTAATAAACAAATCATTCATAATTTGATTATCTTTTTTTCCCAAAAATATCCTTTTTTCCCAAAAATAGGGAAAGATAAATAATTCTTAAATTTTCAAATTGAAATAAAAATATGCACGAAATTTATCTATAAGAAAATACCAAAAAGTATACTTTTTATATTTTTCTTATTTTTAGGAAAAAAAAATCATAGTTCAATTTATACTGAACTGATGCATTTGATTATTATAATAAATATTATTATTTATTAAAAATTGTTATTTATTATAATTTAAATAACATTTCCGTTTAAACATGCTATTGAGTTTTCTTATTTATCCTGTTTTTAAACTTACTCGACAGACTTTTAGCACATTCAACAAAAAAACTATTAAACCCCTAAAAAATTATAAATATTCTGAATATAGAAAACGAAAAAATTCTAAAATATTGAAATTTAAAATTTAAATGAAAATATTTGCATATAACTAAAACCTGTTTAAGAAAATGCAAAAAAAAGTATGTATACCCAAAATAAGAAAGGATATAGAGAACAACGAGAGAGATATAGTTACAAAAAATAATAGCGAATATAACAGTTTACAACCGACGATCCTATTTTACAACCGTTTACAACCGACGATCCTAAGGAATTAGTGGAACTATTTTCTGTATAACAATTTCAAATTAGTATTTTTTTAGAACATTTTGGAAAAAGTTACTTCCTTAATTTGGCTCCTACAAACTTATTTTCTATTATTTTTTAAAATTTTAATTAAGAAAATGTTGGGAAAAGAGTAAATTTAAAAAATGACTTAATTTTATGAATTTATTTTCTTTAGTTTAGTTTTTATTCCATATCAAAGTTTGAAAATATAATTGCTGCTAAATCAAAATTAGAGCCAAAAATAAAAATTTCGGCTGCCGAGTGTAGATTAATTTTATAAAGACTACTTGTCTTCAAAATTTCACCCAAATTGGATGCAAATTGTGGAAAAAATCTAGGTCGCAACGTTTTTTTTGTATGGAAATGACAAATTATTTTAAATTTCCAGACAACCTAGGTCGAAAATGAAAAAAAGGGCTGCCGAGTGTAGATTAATTTTATAAAGACTACTTGTCTTCAAAATTTCACCCAAATTGGATGAAAACTGTGGAAAAAATCTTGGTCGCAACGTTTTTTTTGTATGGAAATGAAAAAACATTTTAAATTTCCAGACAACCTAGGTCAAAAAGTTAAAAAAAAATCTACATAGTGTAAAAGGTAGGTCTATTACCAACCATTTGCAAAAAACCAGATCAAAATCCGATAATTACAGCTCAAGTTATCTGCTCCAGCGTAAAACCTTATCTTACTTTTTGGGCAAAGGCCTCTTAAGATACATTCATATTATGCTTTAAATATCAACTTTTTATTCCATTAAATTATGTAAACTTAGTATTAATTATCTAATTTTAAGTTTATTGTCATATTGTAACTTTATTTGTAAGTTGAACCGTGTTTGGTAAATAAATAAATAAATAAAACAAGTAAATATAACATTAAATGGAAAAAATGTAACACCATCCGATTCTTTTTATAATTATAAAAGCTATTTAATTTCAATGGTAAGCTACGAAAAGATGCTAGTTCAACACATCTGGAGGGCTCTGGATGGGAGTTAGATAAACCAAGTGTTCATGATATTAATAATGGCGGTTCCAAACTAAGCCAAAAACAATACAATAACTCTTCTACTGTTGAGCTAATGGGCAAACTACATGTAGATTTTTTTAACACACCTACTTTGCTTTTAAATAATGTTGATTTGAGAATTGCATTAAAATTGGAAAAACCGGAATTTTATTTATTTTGCTCTGATACGGGCGACAGCTATTTAAAAATTCATGAAGCAACACTATACATGAAGCATGTAACAGTTAATCCTAATATTTTATTAGCTCATAACACTATTCTTGCAAAAGCCAATGCAAAATAACACTACAAAAGAGGTGAATTAAAAACGTTTACAATACCAGCAAATACTTCAAACATTTCATTGGATATTGTATTTATTGGTCAGCTACCAAATACATTATTATTTTGTGTGGTAAATAATGAAAACTGTAATGGAAAACGATGATCAAAAAATTCATATCATTTTGATCACAATAATTTAACATAATTTCAACTATATGTAAACGGTGTACAAGTCCCTAATTCTCCAATTGAAACAAATTTGTCTGAGATATATTGTAATACCAGAGCATATTTATCATTACTCAAAGGTACAGGAATAAATCATGCAGATAAAGGTCATTAAATTACAAGAGAATATTTTGGAAAAGGCTACACAGTATTATATTTGGATTTATCAGCTGATGGATCGGGTAACGAAACATGTCAAAACCTGTTAAATCAAGGTATTATAAGAATTAAGGCAAAATTCAGTTCCGCACTAACGTCAACATTAACATGTATTGTTTATGGAGAGTTTGATGCGTCATTAGAAATTGACAGGAATAAAAATGTTTACACAAACTTATAAAAATTGCTACAAATAATAATAATTCTTATTACACATTCGCATGTGTTACGTGATACTACATAAAAATGTCATCTAATAACAACAGAGTATATGCCTTGGTGGACGTTTCATTCGTCCGTGATAAATTTATACGTTTCGGACATAAAATTACCATTGCAGGAATCGAAGAATCAAATAAAATAGTACATTACGAATTCAAATATTTATATCCGACAGCAAAATTAATAACAGAAATTCAAAATTGTGCTACTAATGGAAATATATACAATGAGAATATCACACTTAATTTAAACAAAAAATTAAACAAATTCGATGTGCTATTGGTTAATGTAAAAGACAAAAAAGAATTTTTACCGCAATATTTTAAGTGTAACCATTGTTTATATATCTTATAGTTGTCGAATCAAGGCATTTCTTTAGTTGTTGCGCCGAGATTAGAAAATTATAGGAGGCAGCACCATCGATTAGTAATGGTTGAAGACTCTGCTATGGATTTCACACATGTCCTTTCAAAAGAGCTTTAGAACATTTACTGTGTAAATCAATATAAAAAAAAACTTTAGAATTTAAAATTTTTTTTTTCTTTTATCATCACTTAAATAATATATTATATTTACATATTTGGAAAGGGTATTAATTTATCTATCCAAAAGTATAAGGTAGTATATTGTTTAATTTCATATTTTATTAGTTATTAACGATAAATTAAACACACCTTTCCAAATATCCATATAAAATTTTAAATTATGAAAGCTTTTCTTTTTTTTCGCATTTTAAAAAAGATAAGTTTATTAATCTTATATATGATTTTTTTTTATAATTATACAATACAATCTCATGCGAATACCACCCAAAACTATAGTTTATAGTTTTTGGGTGGAATTCGTATGATTGTGTTGTATAATTTTAATAAAAAGTTTTGGTGGTATTCGTACATTTGAAAATATTCTAATTCATAAATAAAATTATAATTTTAAATTTTTAGCAAAAAGAAATATAGTTTCTTATACATTGAGGAACAGTATTGTCGTTTGGGTTATCTGGTAATATCGATTAAAAAATGTATGGATTATTTTTTTTTCAGACTAAATTAGAAGTCACAAAGAACATTTTTAAAAATATTTTATTCATCTATTAGTTATAATCAACATTTAATATTCTTTAATTATAGAAAAAAAACCCCAAAATCAATTGAATTTAATTTGAAAATATATTAATTTAATTTAGAAAAGATTAAAATATTTTTAATAATGTGTTTGAGTTGAAAAATTTGGAATTTATTCCAGAAAAAAAAATACATGATTTTTTTTAATCGATATTACCAAAATCCCCAAACGCCTGTACTATTCTTATAATATAGAAGAAACTATATTTCTTTTCGCTAAAAAATTATAAATGAATTAAGCGCGGCGCAGAATGTGAGCGTTCACTTACGATTGTACCTTTAAAAATGTTATTGTTAAATAAATATCAATTATATTACACAAAATTTTGCGCATAAAATTATTTTGATATATATAAATAAATTCTATATATTTATTCCCATAAAATTATTTTGATATATATTAATAAAAAATTATAAATGAATTAAGCGCGGCGCAGAATGTGAGCGTTAACTTACGATTGTACCTTTAAAAATGTTATTGTTAAATAAATATCAATTATATTACACAAAATTTTGCGCATAAAATTATTGTGATATATATTAATAAATTTTTGTGTTTGGCATTGTATTTTGTTTGGCTTTAGCTTTTATGCTAGATAAAAACCAGTTACACAAAGTTAGCGCTCACATTCTTTGCCGTGCTTTATTCATAAATAAATTCGAATTTTTAATTTTTCCCAAAAGAAATAGTTTTTCAAATAAACGAATACAAAAAAAACTTTTTATTAGACAATACAAACAAACTTATGTGAAAACAAAGCAAAAAAAAATATTACGCGTCTTTTTTTTAATGCGAAAAAAAAGAAAAGCTTTCATAATTTAAAATTTTATATGGATATTTGGAAAGGTGTGTTTAATTTATCGTTAATAACTAATAAAATATGATATTAAACAATATTACTACCTTCTACTTTTTGATAGATAAATTAATACCCTTTCCAAATATGTAAATATAATATATTATTTAAGTGATGATAAAAGAAAAAAAAAGTTTTAAATTCTAAAGCTTTTTTTATATTGATTTACACAGTAAATGTTCTAAAGCTCTTTTGAAAGGACATGTGTGAAGTCTTTGTATATAAATTTATATAGTAGTCCCATTTGGGTGATTTTTTTTGAAAAAAGGCCGTGAGAGAAGTGCTAACTAAAATATAGTAGAGACATAAATCATATTTTTGATTTAACAGGGCCATCTACATTTGAATAACTGAAACAATTCAAAATGGCAAATTTGTGTATATTTGTTATTGTAATTTTTTTTATTTTCTTATTCTGGGTACATAAGTGTAAAGGGGGAATAAATATATAGAAAAAAAAATTTTATATGCGTATTTGAATAATTTTGAATGATTTTTAGAATTGAAAAAGAATTTTTTGCTAAATTGATAGAGATGGTGACGTAAGGGGGAAGAAAACATATGAGATGATTTTTATGTACATATATATGCGTATTCGTATTTGAATGAATATAATTTTCTGAACTAATTTAAGAATTGAAAATATTTTTTTATTTTTTATTCTTAAATTCTTGGGGAAGAAAATATATGAGATTTCTTTCTAAAATGTTCTAGAATGTTCTAGAAATCGAATAGTTTTCAGGAATTTATGAATTAAAAATGTTTTTTGTGTTATTATTCATTGGCGATGGTGCCGATTTTATAAAATTTCCTAATTTTTTAATTTTTATTGGTCTGGATGAAATGATGAATGGCCATATTTTCATCTGGGATTTTCTATGGTACCACTGGATGGATTGTGCTAAAATTTTGCAACCACATTCAAATTAGTGGTCTGGATGAAATGATGAGTAGCCATATTTTCACCTGGGATTTTCTCTAGCATCCATGGATGGATTGGGCTGATATTTGGTAAACACATTCATTATAGTGATCTACAGTTAACTATGCCAGTGCTCCTCTATTATATCCCACAATGTATCAGAAATCACGTATTCATCATATAACCATCTTCCAAGTACAGCTAATGGAGGAGCACTGGCATAGTTAACTGTAGATCACTATAATGAATGTGTTTACCAAATATCAGCCCAATCCATCCATGGATGCTAGGGAAAATCCCAGGTGAAAATATGGCTACTCATCAGTTCATCCAGACCAATAAAAATTAAAAAATTAGGAAATTTTATAAAATCGGCACCATCGCCAATGAATAATAACACAAAAAACATTTTTAATTCATAAATTCCTGAAAACTATTCGATTTCTAGAACATTCTAGAACATTTTAGAAAGAAATCTCATATATTTTCTTCCCCAAGAATTTAAGAATAAAAAATAAAAAAATATTTTCAATTCTTAAATTAGTTCAGAAAATTATATTCATTCAAATACGAATACGCATATATATGTACATAAAAATCATCTCATATGTTTTCTTCCCCCTTACGTCACCATGTCTATCAATTTAGCAAAAGATTCTTTTTCAATTCTAAAAATCATTCAAAATTATTCAAATACGCATATAAAATTTTTTTTTCTATATATTTATTCCCCCTTTACACTTATGTATCCAGAATAAGAAAATAAAAAAAATTACAATAACAAATATACACAAATTTGCCATTTTGAATTGTTTCAGTTATTCAAATGTAGATGGCCCTGTTAAATCAAAAATATGATTTATGTCCCTACTATATTTTAGTTAGCACTTCTCTCACGGCCTTTTTTCAAAAAAATCACCCAAATGGGACTACTATATAAATTTATATACAAAGGTGAAATCCATAGCAGAGTCTTCAACCATTACTAATCGATGGTGCTGCCTCCTATAATTTTCTAATCTCGGCGCAACAACTCAAAAACTGCCTTGATTGGACAACTATAAGATATATAAACAATGGTGTAACTCAAACATTTACGACATTTCTAACCTAACAGAACAGCACGAATACACAACAAATTGCAAAAATTATCCGGAAGAATAAATACACAAAAACTTGTTTTAGAGGCGTGTTTGCCTTTAATCGGATACCAAAAGAAATAAAAAAGAAACTATTTTGTATTGTTGTTAATTCAGATCCAGACACAAAGCCTGGCTTACACTGTTTTGTATTAAATTTCCCAAAAGGAGGATGTGCCGAATATTTTGATTCTTATGGAAATCAAACAATAAAAACAAATATTATAAGAAAAATCAATCAGAATTCTAAGCAAAAATGTTTTATACGAAACTCAAAACGTTTACAATCAGACTTTTCAACTGTATGTGGATACTTTTGCTGTGTTTTTTTTATATATTCGCTGTAGGGGAGTTTGAATGCAGAAATTTTTAAACATCTTTAGTTCTAATGATTTCATCTACAATGATAAATTAATTTCAAAAATGTTTTATAAAATTTTTAAATTTTAAGTTTATTTAATAAGTATAACAGATCTGTATATTGGAAAAGGATTTGAAAAATACAAAACTAATAAAAAACATTTAAATATTGTTTTTATTCATTTATTATTTTTATATTTTCAGTACATAACAATGGTATTTCTACAAAAAGTTTTGAAAAATTAAATGATGTGTTAAATTTTGGTAAAAATAGTAGCTCTGTTGATAGTTTAGTGACGCTATAAGCTTTACGCTTTTCGAAATACATGTATACATAATCCATTACATACATTTCATTTATGTAGTTCAAATATGCATGACTACTTATAAAATCCCTGATATCGTTTACTTTTTTCCATTCATCAGTATTGAGTAAAAACGTTAATTGGTAAATTTCTTGATCATTACATATGTTATGAACAAACAATATCCAAAGGCTGTAGATGAATTTCATTGGTGATTGGCCAATTTTCGATATAACTACTATTGGTTTTAACGTACACGGATGAAAACCAGATGAGATTTTTGCTGTGTGATCTGGATTTAGAAAATAATGATTTGCCAGAAGAAAATTATCATTATCTTTATATATATGTGCTTCCATTCTGCCAATACAATTATAACTAAATAAAAAACTTTTTAAAAAAATATTCAATCAAAGAAATATTTCATCATTAGAAATCAATTTTATTATATTTTAACATATACATGTACATATTAAAACAATTTTTTATAGCACATCTTTTTAAATTTTGGCCATCCGTTGTACAGTACAATACCACCTACGTTAGTAGGACAATATATAGCATAGTTTTGCAAATCGTGTAATCCACATTTAAATCTACAATCTTTGTTGTTCTTGGATATATATTTGACTGTCCAGATTTAAATCTACAATCTTTGTTGTTCTTGGAAAATATTTGACAAGTGTATCTTTTTTTTTGTTTGCCTTTTACGAAAATAGTATACTGTTCCAAATTTTTAAAAATACATGGTAAACGGTTGTATTCTATGACACCACTTTCCCATTCCAGGCCGTTTATATTATTTCTGTTGTAGTAATTTTGTTGTAAAATGTCATAAGTCAATTCTTCTTTAGGGTATGGTGATTTAAATAAAAAAAAATCTGCTAATAGTGACCCTTGTTTAAGTGTAGCCATTTCTTTTATAAAATATTGTTTACCATTACCAATTACAAATTGAAAATCAACAAAAATTATTTTCTTCTGCATTTTAAAAACACAACTTTGATCTTTGACAAAATCTATAAAACGAACCTTACTTAGAGTTTTAAGTTAGTTATGAGGTATTGGTATGAGTAAAAAGTCAATTGTAGATGAGCTGCATAAGCCGGCAAGAAAAAAATTTAAAAGACGTCAAGTTAAACAGAAAGGATTAAATGATACCTGGCAGATCGATTTAGTAGAAATGATTCCATTTGCAAAATTCAACAAAGGCTATAAATACCTTCTTACGGTTATTGATATTTTTTTCAAAATACGCTTATGCAGAACCAGTTAAATCAAAGAGTGGAATTGATGTAACGAACGCCATGAACATCATTTTAACTAAAAGCAAACAAATTCCAAAAAATATTCATTCTGATCAAGGAGAAGAATTTTTAAATAGTAATTTCCAAATTTTAATGAAAAAACATAATATAAACCATTATCAGACATACACAAAACTTAAGGCTTCTATTTGTGAACGTTTCAATCGAACAAAAATAATATGTGGAAGGAATTTAGTTTACAAGGAAGTTAAAAATGGGTTTCAATTTTAGATGATTTAATTTATTAATACAATCATACAATACATCGTACAATAAAAATGAAACCATATCAAGTAACAAATAAAACTGAAAAACATTTAATAACAACAATCTACAATAAGCCTAAGTTATATAATAAAGCTAAATTTAAGGTAAATGATTTTGTATGCATCAGTAAATCCAAAAGATTTTTTCAAAAGGGATATGAACCAAATTGGTCTACTGAAATTTTTAAAATTTCAAAAGTTAATTTGAAAAATCGCATAACATATTCTGTTAGTGATTATAAAGAACAACCAATAATGGGTGTGTAGCGACATAACTTCATTTAATGTAGTCGCCTGCACCCGCAGTAAATCTATGTGCTACACACAGATTATTATACCTGTAATTATGTTTAATTATATGTTTATTTTAAATAAAGAGCATTCGCTCATTAGAACTAGAAGTGATTGTTTAATTTCTCCTATACATGGCGACCGTGACAAAAGAAAAGAAGTTTTTTTTTTTGCATAGTGAAATATCTAGTTAGAAGTTATTAACTATTAACAATTTGTTAAACTATTTCAACTAAGTAAATAAAAATAAGACTAAAAATAATATTAATGAATTTTAGTGAAAAAATATATTAGTTATTTAATACAACAATAAATTGAATTTCAATAAACAAAAAAAAATACAAATACTAATACGAACATAATAATAATGTAATAAATACTAAGTGTGACACAATTTTAAATAAATACAAATAGAACTAATAAAAAAAAAACAAATATTAATAATTAATGATAAACTAGCAAATATTATAACAATAATGGGTACTTCAAACTCCACACCGACAAAACAAGATGTTAAATCTGCAGGGCAAGTTAATAATAATGTAATTATAGATGAATCCGTGAAAGTGCACAATGAATATATTTTAGTGCTACTTTTAATAATTTGTGCTATTAAAATAATAGAATTCGTAATTAATATCTATAAAAATCATAAGCGTGGCTTAAAAAAGAAGTATCAATCGACTGCGAATCTTGCCTAACTCGAAACTAAAGTCTATAATCTAAAATTACTTCATAAACATAAAATATAATAAGTTTACAGTGAAAAAGAAATACCTTACTTAATCAATAATTTTATTTTGAAAATAAAATTCAGGCTAATATTGTGAAAAATAAATAAATTATAATGAAAAATACATAAATTTACGCATCTAAAACCAGAGGAATCCATGCATCTAACCACGCATCTTAGACCAGAGGAATCAACATCAATAGTACGTCTTGAATCCATCAATAACGTAAATACTATAGTTTTT
This sequence comes from Empis stercorea, assembly GCA_949752835.1. Lineage (NCBI taxonomy): Eukaryota > Metazoa > Arthropoda > Insecta > Diptera > Empididae > Empis > Empis stercorea. The sequence continues at coordinate 42,652,948 of OX457088.1, forward strand.
TTAATAAATTAAAATATATATATACTTATATTATAATACATAATAATAATGTTGCATTTATATATATTTAATGTAAACTCATAGGTATATATAATCTTCTAATCTTCTGAATGATATTAAAATCCTTGAGAATTTTATTTATTAAAATATACATTATTTTTTTATATTTGATACTATAATTTACCAACAATAATACTTGGATTATAATACTTGTAGCGTTATTTATATTTGATACTATAATTTACCAACATAGGCGAAATGAAGAACAAAAATTAATATTATATGTATAACATTTTATTAAAATTAATACGATTCCTAATTAAATTGATTTATTTTTCCCACACTAATATTAAAAAAAGAATATAATAGAAATAAATTAAATGAAATAAAAGTGTAATTCACACGCACAAAAATGCTAATTAAGTAACTTTAAATTTTATAAAAAGGTAAAACTAAATTGTTATCGAAAATTAATATCGTATTTCAAAAGCACAATATTTTCTCAAATTGGAAACTTTTATAAATTTAATACCAACTTTTATAAATTTAATACCAATTTTTGTGCAATTGTAATATTATAATTATGGGAAAGCATTAAAGAAAATAAATTAAATGACAAAAATGAAAATAATGTATTTCTAATAACGAGTGATAAATATTAAAAAAAAAACAACAAGCAATGATAAATAATTTTTTTTTGTGCAGAAAAATAATTTAAGAACATATTTTTATATATAAAGAACTAAATATTTTATCATGTGCTTACAACACATAAAATAATACTTGGATTTTTTATGCAATAATTTGATGAATACTTACTCAATAATTTAAAGTGCATTAAATAAATTATAACTATTGTTTTTCTATTTTTGCAACAAATATTTGTATATTACATATAATGAAATTTACTGAGATATTATAAAAAAATTTAGTTTTATATGATATAAATAAAATATAAATAACTACGTTAAAAATGTTAAATATTATTAATTAAATTAAATAGAATTCTAATTTTGTTTACCTAAATCATACATTATAAATGCCTCTAAAGAATGAATATGAATCCTCAAATAATGTAGTTAAACTAATATTAAAAGCTAAATTAAGCAAAAATAGGGAAACATTAGAAAAATATAGAACTAAAATAATAGAAGCGAATAATAAGATAGTTAACTATATTATTATATTATAGGTAAATATCGTACAGCACCTAGACAACATCAAGCTGAATATGATTCTAAGTTAGAAAAAGTTAGAGAAAATTTTTTAACGTGTATAAACAGATTACATTGTACTAATAATTTAGGTCCAATTACAGAAATAATTAAAAACGAAGAAGTAGGTCCAATCAGAATTTTTGAAATAGATATTAGCGAAAGTGACAGTGATATTAATGTATTCTCGGATATTGAAAAAGACGTAGGTGTAATAGATAACATATATACAAAATCTGAATATATAAATATAACTGCTGAAGAACAAAAGAATTCTTTAGAAACAAACCCAATAAGTGACGATATTAATTATATAAATAACGTGAAATTATCCAAAATGGAAAAGCATGAATTTCTTCGATTGGCTGCTAGCCAAATTAATAAAAACTATTCAGGTGATCCATTAACACTAAATTCCTACATAGATTCATTAGATTTGCTTAATTCTTTAGCCGAAACTGCTGATTTGAAATTACTTCTATTTATATTCGCTAAAACAAAACTCGACGGACATGCTCGCGAATTTATTACTAGTGATATTACAAACTTAGATCAATTAAAAATTGCGTTATCTAATAATATAAAACCGGATAATTCTAAAATTGTTGAAGGTAGAATGCTAAGTTTAAAATTCAACCTATCCTCTTCTGAGGAATTCGCTGAAAAAGCAGAAAAGCTTGCAGATTCACTGAGGCGTACACTAATAATTGAAGGAGTTACTCCTGCTAAAGCTAATGATATAACTGTTGAAAAAACTGTTAAGTTATGTGGAAAAAATACACATTCAAGTTTAATTAAATCAGTTTTGGAAGCATCGTCTTTTCAATCTCCAAAAGATGTAATTGCTAAAATGATTACACAAGTGGACAAAACTAAAAGTGAATCACAAATATTAACATATAACGTTCGCCGTAATCGTGGCAACAATAATAATAATCATCAAAAATTTCGCGGAAATCGTAATAATAATGTTTATAATTAAGCGCATTTCGCCCGTAATCGTGGCAACAATAATAATAATCATCAAAAATTTCGCGGAAATCGTAATAATAATGTTAATTATAATCAAAACGCATTTCGCTTTAGTTATAATCGTGGACGTGGTAGTAATAGAAATCAAAATAATAATAACCGACGAAATAATAACAATAATTTGAATCGTTCAAATAATACAAATCAAAGAAATAGTAGTAATTTTGTTCGCGTTTTCACCAATCAGGGACACGCAGAACAGGCTCCAATCTCCATGAGAATGGAGCCCAATCAAAACAACCAAATTTAGAAATGGAATATGTACCAAAATCGGATAATGTAAATGTATCAAACCCACAGAATTCAAAAATTCTAAAATTTAACTTATTTTATAATGATTTCGTTACAATTAAAACCAATGGTTCATATAAAGCATGTACATTTTTAGTTGATACACAAGCTGATGTATCTATATTTAAAGCATCGTCTATAACAAATAATATTTCTTTTGATAATTCAACAAAAATTAATATAAAGGGTATTACAAACAGTTCCTTAGAATCATTGGATCTTATTACCTTAAAATTGTATCTTAAATGATGTATTAATCACACATTTCATTTAGTTAATGATGATTTTAATATTAATACTGATGGTATACTAGGAAAGGATTTCCTTACTACCTATAACTGTTCAATAAATTATTGCAATATGTCGTTTACGATTAATAGTAATTATACACCCAGTGTTCTTAATATTACTCAAGGACCAACTGAAGATAGTTTAATCATACCTCCTCGTTGCGAAACTGTTCGTACATTCATTATAAATAGTCAAGAGGATTGTGTGGTCCATCATACTGAATTAGCTCCTGGAGTTTATTCAGCAAGAACAATAGTTAATCCGAAAAATGCTTTAATTCGAGTAATTAACACAAGTGAAATGCCTAAAGTCATTTCCAAAAATTTAACTAATTTTGAACCACTTTCTAAATTTCATTGCTAATCAGCTGAAAGTATTACAAATAATTCAAAACGATGTGAAACAATAAAAGAAATCATTAACAAAAATACTCCAATTCAATTTCAACAATCTCTATCAAACTTAATTGATTCTTTTGCTGATGTTTTTGCATTACCAGATGATAAGATGACAACTAATAATTTTTATGCTCAAAAGTTAAATTTGTCAAATAATATAACTACATATATAAAAAACTATAGAACACCCCATAATAAAAAAACTGAAATAAACAAACAAGTAGACAGCTTATTGAAAAATAATTTAATAGAACCAAGTACTTCACCTTATAACTCTCCTATAATATTAGTACCAAAAATATCTCCGGAGAATCAAAAAAAATGGAGAATGTGTATTGATTATAGAAAAGTAAACAAATCGTTAATACCGGATAGATTTCCATTACCACGTATTGATGACATTCTGGACAATTTAGGGCGTGCCGTTTTTTTCTCAGTTTTAGATTTATATAATGGATTTCACCAAATCCCTATTGAAGAAAATTCTCGTGATATAACAGCTTTTAGCACTGAACAAGGTAGTTTTAGATGGAAAGTACTACCTTTTGGTCTAAACGTCAGTCCTAATTCATTCGTACGTATGATGAATTTGGCGTTCTCTGGTTTGCCTGCAGATAATCTATTTGTATATATGGACGATATCATCGTTCTTGGTAAATCAGAAAAAGATCATGTAGAAAATTTAGAAAAAACGTTTATACGATGCCGGCAACGAAATCTTAAGATAAATCCAAATAAATGCCATTTTTTTAGAACCGAAGTTCTTTTCCTAGGACATATTTGTTCTCAGGCTGGTATAAAACCAGATCCTTCTAAATATGAAAGTATAAAAAAATATGCAATACCGGAAGACTCCGATAGCGTAAGACGATTTGTTGCAATGACAAATTATTATCGCAAATTTATAAATAAATTTTCAATTATTACTATTCCATTAAATAACCTAACTCGAAAAAATATTAAATTTGAGTGGACAAAGGAATGTCAAAATGCATATGATAATTTGAAAAATAAACTTTGTAATGCACCAATACTCGTTTATCCAAATTTTACACAGGAATTTGTGGTAACTGTAGATGCCTCAAAAACTGGAGTTGGAGCAGTAATTTCACAAAATGAGAAACCAATTGCATTTTCTTCCAAGAGTTTCAGTAAAGCTGATCGTAATAAAATAACGATTGAACAAGAACTAATTGCAATTCATTGGGCAATTAAGCATTTTAAACATTATTTATTCGGAAATCACTTTACTGTTCGATCAGATCATAGACCTTTAGTTTATTTATTTAATCTAAAAGACCCATCTTCTAAATTAACACGTTTACGTTTAGATTTAGCTGAATACGATTTCACTATCAAACAGATACCTGGTAAAGAAAACGTGGTGGTAGACGCGTTATCACGAATTCATATAAATGATATAAAGAGGTCACAAATTATGACGACAATATTAGCGTAAATGTTGCAACTCGCGCCCAAACAAAAAAAACAGAAATCTAAAGATACACAAATCAATAACGACATAAATGAAATATTGGTACCAAAAATTATAAATTATCAAATAATTTGATAGGCAAGTGCATCCCATATATAAATACTATAGCGACAAGTGATCACATACCAAAATTAAAAATATATGTAAGGAAAAAGTATAAAACGGGTAAAGAAATTTTTAATTTCAATCTCATTCAGGATAGTCAATTTGCGGAATTGTTTCTATCAAGCTTAGAGAAGAAAGCTAATTAGATTAATATATGTTAACACCAAATATTAGAGGATGACCCAATTTTTTATATAATACCCGTTGACAAATTAAAAGAAATTGGCAATAATATTTTAAAAACAATACAAATTTTTAGAGTAGAATCACGTAAACACATTACCACGTTAGAAGAACGCAATAAATTAATAACATTATTCCATGATAATGCAATATATGGAGGTCATAAAGGAATCAATAAAGTCTATAACCAGTTAAGACAAAAATATAAATGGAAAAATATCTACAATGATGTTAAAATGCATATTTCCAAATGTATAAAATGTCAAAAAAATAAACCGAAAAATAGAACTAAAGAATTAATGACAATAACCGATACACCACATCAAGCATTCGATAAAGTGTCTATAGATACTATCGGACCTTTACAAACTTCACATATTGGTAATAAATACGTTCTCACTATTATGTGTGATTTAACTAAATATTTCAATTCCGATAAATAGTAAAGATGCGAAAACTGTTGCTAAGTCTATAATAATGAAGTTAATTTTAATTCATGGGCCAGTAAAAATTATACTTACAGATAAAGGTACCGAATATAGGAATGAAATTTTCAATGGAATTTCAAATTTTTTTAATATCGTTCATAAAGAATCAACGCCGTACCATCATCAAACCCTCGGCACTGTAGAAAGAAACCATAGATCATTCAATGAATATCTTAGAATATATTTAAATGAAATACATGAATGGGAGGATTATTTAGAAATTTTTACATTTTGTTATAATATATCTAACCATTCTAGTTTCAATAATAAGTTTTCTCCATTCGAATTAGTGTATGGTAGAAAAACAAATTATCCTCAAGTTTTTAATGCAAGTAAAATAGATCCTATTTATTATGCTAAAGAAATAAAATATAAAATACAACTAGTAGGAAAAATGGCTAGAGAATTATTAGAAAGTACCAAAATTAGAGTTAAGTCTCAGTATGACAAAAAAATTAACGAAATAAATATTAAAGTAGGTGATAAAATATTGGTCTTAGACGAAACCAGAAACAAATATAGTCAGGTTTATAATGGACCCTTCATTATAAAAAATATAGATGCCTCAAATGTTAGTTATTTAGATCCAAAGTTTAATAAAATAAGAACAATTCACAAGAATAATATTGTTAAGTTTAAAGAATAAAATAAAAATCTTAAGAAATTTTTTTTTTAAATATTATTTTAGAATTTTAATAGGTAAATACAATAAACAAATAAGATTAGGATTCAATAAATAAAAATTAAATATAGATATATAAACAATAAAATTTAGTTATTGGGGTAGTTGATAAATTTAATAATAAATAAAGAAAAAAAAATGTTTTTAAAGATTATTATATAATTAATAATAACAACTTGTAACAATTACAAAACTAAACTATTTCATTTTCAAAAGGGAAGGAAGCTAAAATTGTTATAAAAATGAGATAGTTTACTTATTTTATTCAAATTTTTTAATAAAAATAAAAAACAAAATGACTAAACTATTTCATTTTCAAAAGGGAAGGAAGCTAAAATTGTTATAAAAATGAGATAGTTTACTTATTTTATTCAAAAATTCATTATAACAATAAGTTTAATAAATAATTAGATTATAATAACAAAAAAAAAAAATAATTTAGTTAAGTTTTAATAATTAAGAAATTCATTAATTTTGTACTATGATCTTATCTTTAATAAAAGGAGGTGTAGCGACATAACTTCATTTAATGTAGTCGCCTGCACCCGCAGTAAATCTATGTGCTACACACAGATTATTATACCTGTAATTATGTTTAATTATATGTTTATTTTAAATAAAGAGCATTCGCTCATTAGAACTAGAAGTGATTGTTTAATTTCTCCTATACAGGTGGATTTTATGAATATGAATTACAAAAAAACAAAAAACTCAAACTCTTATCTAGTAGAAAAAATAATACAACGAAAAGGTGACAAAGTTTTTGTTAAATGGCTTGGTTTTAATGATACACACAATTCTTGGATTAATAAAAAAGATATTTTATAAACCTGTCTTAATTGCATTATTTTATTGTAAATTTTACAATATAAGTAGCAAATCTGTTAACTATTTTTTAGTTTTCAATTAACTTTTAAACATGAATCGGTTTAATATTGTAAGTGAGACATCACCGTTTGTTAAGCGTTTTAATTTACGCGGACATCGCGTAGAATTTGCTATAAAAAATACGATAAACAAACCCCGGGTTTGTCAAAAGCACATTTCCTCAAAATTGCCACATGTAGAACTATGAGCTATTCTAAAACAATGGGAATTCCTATACGTGTAAATTGTGCAGTTTTAGTAGTATTTTCAATGTACTATAATATTGTGCAGTTTTAGTAGTAAATATTGTGCAGTTTTAGTAGTATTTTCAATGTACTATACATAGGAAATATAAAAAATGATATGGTAAATATAGGTAAAAAATGTGTCCCTGTTCGATTTTATTAATTTTTTTCCTTCCAAGTTTATTATTCCAACAAAATACATATATATAAATTTATCATTTAAGTTTTCCCTAATTTTACTTTTAATTGAACATATAATGTGATATGAAATAATATCCAATATTTCATTTATATAGCTCCTAAAAATATGCAAAATGTTCGTTTTTTGCAAAATTTTACATGATTAAGAATTTTGATTAATTATAAGTGTGAGGCAAATGATTATAATTTATTAATTAATGCACTTTAAAGAAATATGATTTTCGAAAGTTTTCTCAATATTTGTTTTTAAAAATATTGTTTTCGAAGGGCCACAACGGAAAGGAGAGGGGAGATACGGATACAATTTCTTCAGAGCCTCTAGTTATTTTTTAGATATCTCTTTGGTACATAAATTTCAGCCTTCCATAATAAGCAGTTTGGGAAATACAGGGTGTTAAAAAAACTAAAAAAAGTTGCATGAAGATAACGGTATTTTTATACATCAAAGAATTAAATTTTAAAATATTTGTTAATTTCACAATTAAGATAAAAGATTTTCCTATCTTATGGCTTTTACAGACCTCAAAAATTTTTATTGGTTTAAAAGTTATTAGATGTTCAATATGGGCAATTTTCGACCTTGGAGGGAGAATAACTCAGAGGGGAAAAGAGATAGAAGAAAATTTTGTTCTACTGGACCTACTATTTTTTTACTACCTAACTATTGTCAAAATTTTAATACTCTATCTTAATAGATGTAGAAGTTTGTGTAAACGGACGGACAGACGGACAGACAGAGTGAAATTAATATACACATTTCTTCCAATTTTTGGAAATGTGCTAAAAACTGCCTGAAAATGAGAAGCCGATTAGTTGGATTAAACAAGGCGTTCAAGAACTAATTCAACACGTGTCAGATAGACTTTTTCCAACCGATTTAGTAGGTATAACATTCTGTGATAATAATTTTTATGAGCGTGGTCCTGGCTGGATAAATTTTAAGGAAGCATCAGAAATAAATTTAGACGAAATATGGAATCTTATATCTAAAATTTTACAAAGTAATTCTATTTGACTAAGTACTGATACGTTCTGTCTGCAGGTAACATCAGTACGATTACCCCAAGGTAAAGGACGAGGTAAAAACTATAATTCTTTTGATGAAGAAAGCGCTAAGCGAAAAGGAATAATTACTATTAAAAATAATGATTATATTTGTTTACCCCGAGTCTTGGTTGTAGCTATAGCTGTAGTAGAAAATGATATAAAATATAAAAATAAACATATACCTAAAGATACTCATAATGTTCAAACAATTAAAGCCATGAATTTATTAATGAGGCGAAAATTAACATACCATCAGAAGGCGCTGGTATTTCAGAAATTCAGCAATTTCAACATCATCTTACAAACTATAATATTGTTGTATATGAATACAGATATAAAGCTAGATCTATAATATACGAAGGCAAAAGAGATGGAAAAAATTTTAATTTACTGTATCATAAAAATCATTTTAACGTGATATCGTCATTAACTTAACATCAGCTTTCTGCTCTCGCTATTTTTGTCAAACATGCCATATACCGTATAATAACAAAAATTCTCATCACTGTAATGGACAATGTCCTTGTTGCCAAAAATTATCAATTTGCGAAAACGTTTTTCCCGAAATACCATGTACAAATTGTAATAGAAAATTTAGAGGTCAGCCTTGTTACAACAATCATCTGGCTACAGGATCTGGAAACATTAGTATTTGCGCATACATCAAAAAGTGTCTTAGTTGTCTGAAAACCACTCGTACCGATAGAATTCACATTTGTGGTGAATTTTTTTACACAACCTGCCAGAAATATGTTTTGCAAGAACATTTGTGTTTTATTCAACAAAACACAAATACACATGATTTTAAAAATAAATTATTTACTTTTTACGATTTGGAAACACGACAGGAGAAAATATTTGAAGAAAATACAGTAGTTAAATTACACGAACCAAACTTATGTGTATTTAATAAACGCTGTGATATAGATTTAGATTAGATTTAAATACAGGTCCGACACATAAGCGCCTCGTCACTGCAGCCAATAGGCTTATTGTGACACCCTCATGATTACTCATCTGACATGCCTATGCTCTTGATGAAGCCATATAGGTTTGACAGAGGAAGGTTCCATGTTTCCGATGGATCGATGATATGACTGTGGAGATGTGTTAACCTCTTGTTGGTGAAGATTTTATAGTAGGTGTTCCGCCGTTTCGTGTTCGTCTTGGCAAAATCTACATATCCGGTCGCTGGATAGGCCTATGGTATGTAGATGCTTCCTCAGCCTGAAATGACCTGTGAGGAAACCAGTGATTGTTCTGGCTTTTTTCCTGCTACATTGCATTAGTTCCTTTGTTCTTCTTTTGGACGGTCCTGAACAGCTGAACAATTTGGAGTGTCTCATCCCCTCTTTGAAAGTCCATGCGTTGAGCTGGGATTGTGGTGTCTTCTGTTTTATTTTCCCTTTGAGGAAGCAGTTGGGTACTCCCAGGAATGGTTCCGGTCCAGAGTATTGGGAGCTGGCACCTTTCTTTGCGAGTTTGTCTGCTTGCTCATTTCCTTCAAAGCCCACATGCGCAGGGACCCATGAGATTGTGACTATTTGTTCTTCCTAGTTCTGTAAGGATATTAAAACAATCTAGTACTAACCTTGATTTGAATTGTGTTGAGCCAAGGGCTTTGATTGCCGCCTGACTATCTAAGTACATTGTTATTGATTTGTTGGTGTATTTATTTCCTGCGTATGTTTTCACTTGCACACAGCTGAATAGCATATACTTCTGCTTGAAATACAGTTGCTACGGTTCCTAGATTACGTGTTAGTTGAAATCTTGGTCTATTTCCGTATACTCCAGACCCTACTCCTTCTTCCGTCTTAGAGCCGTCTGTGTACCATTCAAGTTCCGTTACTGGTGGTTTGGTCTCTTCCCAATTGTTCCTGTCTGGAATAACCAACTTTAATGGTTTGATGAATCTGTGAGTAATTTTACAATCATCTCTCGGCATGTCGAGGTATGATTCATTTTCCGTTACCAGTGTTATTGACGGATGATTTTTTAGTGTTCTTTGGTCAAGACCTTGGTAGTCTTTCATTCTCATCGCCCCCATTCTAGCTTCTTCTTCGATAAAGATATGAAGTGGGGCCAGGTTAAGCAATACTTCCATTGCCGATGTAGGTGTGATATATGTATTGAAATAAATAATTTAGTATTTTGTCAAAATTGTGGCTTTCAAATTACAGGGAAAATGTAATAGATCTTTTCTTTAAAAATATTTTAACAATAAGGAAAAAATTTAAAAATATAATTGTAATTGCGCATAATGGAAAATCTTTTGATCATCAGTTTATATTGAACTATATCATTACAAAAACTGACTTTACTCCAAATTTAATTATGCAAGGAACCAAAATTATAATGATGAAAGTTCAGAATATTAAATTTATTGATTCAATAAATTACTTTCCAATGGCTTTGTCTAAATTACCCAAAGCTTTTGATTTATCAGATACATTTAAAAAAGGGTATTTTCCACATTTTTTCAATACCCTAGAAAATAAAGATTATATTGGTAGTCTGCCTACAATAGAATATTATGGATGTGACCATATGAAGACAGATGAACGTGAAAAATTTTTGAAATAGCATAATAATAATAAAAATAAAGTAATCAATATTCAGAATGAAATAGAAGAATACTGTAAAAGTGATGTAAATATTTTAACAGAAGCATGTTTAAAATTTAGAAAACTAATGCTAACGGAATGTAATGTATGTCCTTTTACTGAGGCGACAACAATAGCATCAGCGTGTAATTTAGTTATTAGAAGACATTTTTTACAACCAAACACAATTGGAATTATACCTGCGAGTGGATATAGAAATCGTGATAGACAGTCAAAAGTAGCTACGCAGTGGTTATTGGAAGAAGAAAAAAATAGAAAAATCACAATAGAGTTTGCAGCAAAACAAAAAGAAGTAATTATACAGGCTGTAAAGGTTGATGGATATTGTAGGGCGACTAACCAAATTTTTGAATTTCATGGTTGTTATTTTCATGGTCACCCGCCATGTGTAAAACACAACAGAAATAAGCCAATAAATGATAAATGTACTGAAACGTATAAACTTAGATATGAAAATACACTGGCAAAAATAAATAGGCTGCAGTTTTTTGGCTATGAGGTAATAGAAATGTGGGAATGCGAATTCGACAGAAAACTTCGTCAAAATAAAAAGCTGGCTGAAGAGTCATCCTGTTTTAGATAATGTACCACTATATCCTTGTGACTCATTTTTTGGTGGAAGAACAGGTAATACACGAATGTATTACAAATGTAAACTTGGAGAAAAATTTAAATACATTGATGTGTGTTCGTTATATCCATGGGTTTGTAAATATGGAAAATTTCCAGTTGGTCACTCTAAATTATATACAGGTAATCAAGACTGTCAGCAGGTTGATATAAGATTAAAAATGGATTAATAAAGTTTAAAATACTTCCTCCACAAAATTTATATCACCCGGTTCTACCAATCAAACAGAACAACAAATTTATGTTTTCACTTTGTCGTACATGTTCTGAAAATTTAAGTCAATCAGACTGTTCCCATAATGACATTGAAAATGCTTTAATTGGTACATGGATATTTGATGAGGTAGTGAAGGCAATAGGAAAAGGATATAAAATTTTAGAAATTAAAGAAATATGGGAATATGAAATTACACAGTATGATAGAATTTCAAATATATCTGGCTTATTCACATAAATGATGAATAAATTCATAAAAATGAAACAATCTGCCAGCGGTTTTCCTACATGGTGTGGAACCCAAAAACAAAAAGAAGAATATATTGTTGATTTTTTAAAAAATGAGCTGAATTTTTCCGATATAATTCAAAATATTGGTTTAAGATCTTTGGCCAAATTAATGTTAAATTCTTTCTGGGGAAAATTTGGTCAAAGAGAAAATCAGCCTTTTTCACAATTGTGAATGAACCTAATGTTTTATATGATTTAGTAACAGATGCGTCTATTAGGTAAATCACATTTTACCTGTTAACGAAGACACTTTAATGGTAAACTTGGAATATATAGAGGAGGCATACACCACTTTCAACTGTTAACGTATGTATTGCTTCATATACAACTGCACAAGCGCGCCTTAAACTTTATGAGTATTTAGAAAAGCTTGATATCAGAGTTTTGTATTATGACACTGACTGTAATATACATAAGTCGCGAAGATGAATACGATTTTATTGGTTGGATGACTGATGAATTAGAGCAGGAATTTGGTATTGGAAGCTATATAACTGAGTTTGTCTGTGGTGGACCCAAAAATTATGCATACCAGGTATTTAGCACAAAAAACGAAAATTTACATACTAGATGTAAAGTAAATGGTATTTGTTTAAATTACCAAAATGCCACTTTGATAAATTTTGATTCTATCAAACAAATGATCCTGCAAGAAGAAGCTGATATCGAGCCAATATCAATTGTTTGCAGAAATATACGGCGAACAAAAGATCATCAAGTAGCTAATTTCCGTTCCTGAAACAAAACTGTATAAACCATCCTCGACAAAACGAAAAATTTTAGATGATTTTGATTCAGTGCCATATGGTTATAAAAAAACTTAAATTTAATATAAAAAATTGTATTATTGTTGACTATTTTTTAATTAATATAAATTTTCTTATATAATATTTTTATGTTAATATGTTGTTTTTAAATTAAATTAGGATAAGCCAAAAATGTCAATTAGTAGTTTTTTTCAATTTTTCTACCTAAAGTTAAATACATAAAAATATAACAAAAAAATAAATAAATTAAAAAAATGTAAGGGTTAAGACTAGAATTAAGATTAGTTATATATGTAAAAACATGTAACAATTATTTTTGAAAATAAATAACTATATATAATTTTAAATTTTCGATTATTATTATTATTATTTTGTTGCCAAACAAATGGGATTTTTTAAAAATATAAATGAAACTGATATTTATTGATTTAACTTAATTTATTTTTATGTTATTTATTATTACTTTATTGCAAGAAAACCAAACAAATACCTTTTACTTTTGATCCTTTTTTTTGGAAATCTAGTTTCGAAAGCCTTATAAATGAGTTTGTCTGTGCTGGATCAAAAAAATTTCCATATCATGTATTTAGGAAAAAAAAATGATAAACTAGATAATGTAAAGAAAAATAGTAATATAAAACAAATAAAAAAGTAAAAGGTATTGTTTTTGCAATAAAGTAATAATAATATTCGACATAAAAATAATAATTTTTTACCTTGTCGGAAAAAGGAAAAAAATTAAAGGCATATAGGTATATATTTGTATATAAAAGAGCCTGATATTATCGAATGTTCTATAAAATAGCTATGGATCTACAATAGGATGGTCATCATACCTTTTAATTTCAGACAGATACCTTGGCACATTTAGCATTGAGAGTTGCTTTCTACTCTCATATGTACAATTACGAATACTGGATAGAATTACTTAACCACAAGAGTCTACAAGGTCGATATTTGATAGACGAGCACAAGCATTTTGTATGTTATTACTCCTGTTGTAAAATATTTGACAGTGAAAGGAACCATTTTCAACAATACACAATACGTGATCTTCTATCCTACTGGCAACGAAGTGAATATTTTGAAATGGATGACATTAATTATAACATCGAATATATTGAACATAACATAAGAGTATAAATAGTTTCACAAATTTCATTTTAGTTATCATTTGCAAACACAAAGTCTAACAATACACATTTTCGACATGGTAAGAATATTTATTTTTTTATATTTTATATTTTTTGTTGTTGTTGCTAATTTTTTTTATTTTAATTTTATATTTTTCTTAGAATTTCTTGGAATCTTTTGAAGCAACTGCTGCAGGGATTGAAAGGAAATACACAAAACTGGACGACCTTATTGTAGGATGGGTTTATCAGATAACCCAGTTCAGCTTTAGGGAGACAAAATATGGAAAAGCGGTAACGGTGTCTCTAGTAAATATCGATGGTCCACCAGAGCTGCTTGTATACCTGCCTGTAAGAATAGCAGAAAAGATAACTTCAGAAGAAGAGCTGGACAAATTAAACAAAGCGAGATATTCCCTAATCTTCCACGGACGGGATCCCACTAATCGCAATAAAACAAATATGGCTTTTATAGATTTTAAAACTAATTTAATTTAACAAAAAAAAATTATTTTCATTATAATAAAACTAATTATATTTTGATTAATAATAAAATACAAAAAAAATTATTAAAAAAAATGTTTTATTTTTTTAAAAAAAATTTCAGATTTTTCTGTTTGTTGTGTTTTTTTTGCAGCTTTTAAAAAAAAACAAGATTTTTCTGCTTTTTCTGTTGTTTTGGCTAGATTTTTTTTAATAGTTTAAATTAAAATTATATTAAACTTAATATTTTAGTTAACACTAAATTAAAAAAAAAACAATGGAAAAAATGTGTTTTCTCTTTTAAAAAAATTTCAGATTTACTTTAAAGATTTTTCTGTGTTGTTGGGGTGTTTGTCTTTTCTTAAATATTTCTCTGCTTTTCTATTGTTTTAGCTTGATAGAAAATGATAGAAAATAATTTAGCTTGATAGAAACATGCGAAATAGGTTTTTGAGAAAATTATAAAATTTATTTTATTTTGTTCAATAATAAAAACAAAACCAAAATCATAAAAAAGGTGTTTTTCTTTTTATAATTTTATAAAATCAGATTTCATTTTTCAGTTGTCTTTTTGAATTTTTTAGCTTTTTCTGCCTTTCTGTTGTTTTTTAAAGATTTTTCTACTTTTCTTTTGTTTTAACTTAATTGTTTTACTCTAGTCCCTAGGTATAAATAAAAAATATTATAAATTTTTGTATTTGTTATTTTTTTATAGAAGTCTATAAATTAAATTTATCAATATCGAAACTGTTGCTATTTTATAAAAAATATAAATTTAAAAAAATGAAATTTATATAATCATTTTATTACTTGAAATTCAAGTGACTCGGTGGCTTAACTGGTACGATGGTCAACTGACAAACATTTTGTTCAGCGATTGATTTACATGCGTAATATTTTTTTGTTTTGGTTAAAAAATAAAATACTATAAATTTTTGTATATATTATTTTTTAACTGAAGTCAATAAATTAAATTTAGCAGCATTGTAACTGTTGAAATTTTATAAATAAATTCAAATTAAGAAAATTAATTAAAAAAATATAAATAAAAAAAGTTTTTTAAAAATACTTTCCCTTAAAGAAATATTCAACTAAAAATTAATAAACAAGCAAATAATACCACATCAATGTACTTTCCCGTTGAATTTGAGCAACTGTCAACAATAGTAAGGGAAAGTAGACCTTATCAGAATTAATGCCATTTATAAAGAGGTCTACCTTTCCCTTACTATTGTTGACAGTTGCTCAAATTCAACGGGAAAGTATATTGATGTGGTATTATTTGCTTGTTTATTACTTGTTAGTTGAATATTTCTTTAAGGGAAAGTATTTTTAAAAAACTTTTTTTATTTATATTTTTTATTTTACACTTTTTAGTCGGTCAAATATTTATTCATTTTACCGACTAAAAATATTTAAATACTTTGACAACTTGGGAATGATTTGTTTGGGCTACTCATGGCCCACGATTTGGAATTCCACATGTGGCTGATGTTTTTTGTATAATCGGCTCCACATGAGCCAGGGTACTGCTCGGACTACGCTTCAAGACTTTTTATTTGATGCCCCACCTGATTTTTTTATGATGGGCCCACACATGACACAGGTTTTGGGCCCTAACATGAATTATGAAGCTCCACGGACTGTGCAACGAGATGTATTTTTCAATACCTTTTATTTGATACCTGTCATGTCTTTTTGCATTATGGGCCCCACAAGACCCAGAGTACCTCTCGGAACAGATTTTGGGCCCACTTGACCCACGCACTACGAAACGAGATGTACTCTGCACGACCTTTCATTTGATACCCTACACGATATTTTTATGATTTAAGGCCTTGTTGACCCACATGACCCCCTTTTGGAACCTCGTGTAGCCCAGTGTGCCTTTACGGACTACGCTCATTTAAATATACTCTTCAAGACCTTTCATTTAATACCCCACATGATTTTCGTATAATGAGCCCACATGACCCACATTTGGGCCCCCGTATAATCGAATGTGCCCCACGGACTACCCTCATCGAGATGTACTCTTCAAGACCTTTCATTTGATTCCGTACATGATTTTTTGTATGATGGGGCCCCACATTGCCCCCGTTGTGGGCCCGACATGACCGACGGCGCCCCCCGGACTTCTGCTCAATGAGATGTACTCGTCAAGACCTTTCATTTGATACCCCACATGCTTTTTGTAAGATGGGGCCCAACATTGCCCCCGTTTTAACCCTACATGACACACGGCGCCCCAAGAAATACACCACATTGAGATGTACACTGAAATGTACACATACAAACTTTTTTTGTAATATGGGGTCCAACATGGCCCCCGTTTTGGCCCCCGGCATGACCCTCGTCGGCCCCCGACTACCCGCATTGAGATGTACTCTTCAA
Organism: Empis stercorea; assembly: GCA_949752835.1. NCBI lineage: Eukaryota > Metazoa > Arthropoda > Insecta > Diptera > Empididae > Empis > Empis stercorea. The sequence goes on from OX457088.1 coordinate 42,670,028, forward strand.
GACCTTTCATTTGATACCCCACATGATTTTTTTTATTATGGAGCCCAACATTGCCCCCGTTTTGGGACCGAAGTGACCCACGGCGCCCCCGGACTACCATTCAATGAGATGTACTCGTCAAGACCTTTCATTTGATACCCCACATGATTTTTTGTATTATGGAGCCCAACATTGCCCCCGTTTTGGGCCCGAAATGACCCACGGCGCCCCCCGGACTACCGCTCAATGAGATGTACTCGTCAAGACCTTTCATTTGATACCCCACATGATTTTTTGTATTATGGGGCCCCACATTGCCCCGATTTGGGCCCGTCATGACCCACGGCGCCCCCCGGACTACCGTCCAATGAGATGTACTCGTCAAGACCTTTCATTTGATATCCCACATGGTTTTTTTGGTACATTCAAAAATTAAACGGCCCTCCGCGCCCCGTCCCCCTAATCAAAAAGGCCCCATATTTATATGGTACCAAGCCATATAAATAAATATACCTATATACTGGAATTGTGAATTCATAAAAGGGAAAGTAAAAATGAAATTTATATAATCATTTTGTTACTAGAAATTCAAGTGACTCGGTGGCTTAACTGGTACGATGGTCAACTTGCAAACATTTTGTTAAGCGATCGATTCCTGATATGCACAATTTTTTATATAAATAAATAAGGTACAAGTACGGTTTCAAGGGCATATTTTCAAAGTTTATCATCTTTATTTGTACATTTATAGTTGTTGTTGTTGTCGGTGGTGCCTGAGTTGTAGTTGGTTTCCGGTTCTTTCTTCTTGGTCGTCTTTTAGTTGATAAAGGTATCAGTTCATCCTCCTCCATTGACATATCTGGTCCAGGTACGGGACCAATATGTTTTACCAGGACAGCACCTCAGATATTATTATTAAAAATAATTCGGCTCTTTCGATTATTAGCCAGAAATTCTATTCTAACATCTTTGGTCTCCTGACCAAAAGATATTATTATCAATTTTAAAATATAAATAATTATATTTATATAATATAACTTATTCATTTTTAATTTTTTTATTTTTAATTAACAATAACTATATTGATGAAAGAATATTTTTGAAGTGATTAGAAATAAATTTCAACTTCTAATTTATGCCCTATAAATGCTTACCTTTGCAATATATTTTCACATGTTTTAAAAATATTGAATTAAATTTAATTTATTATATTTATACTGAAAATATAAATTCTATAAATGTTTAATTTTAAATTATATATATTTATATATATATATATTATATTTACATATTATTCTCATAATAATATTTATATATGTTATTGATATAAATTTTTTAAGTAAATTTATATAAAATATCATATTATTATCATATTATAGAATCAGGGATAAATAAATTTATAATGTGCAAACAAACCCAGCCAAAGCTGTTACAGGCCCCACCTAATAACTGCGTGTTAGAAATTTTCCAACACCAGGAAAAGGACCCGTAAACAAAATATAAAAATTGTAATTATAAAATAATATCGGATTTAACCAATCAATTAATAGCAATGCATTCAACAAATAGTTGGATTTACATGTTCAATAGCAATCAGGAATTAGTAAGCTATTGCAATCCTATTACAACAAAAACAAAGCTAACTGGAGTAGGTTTTTTAAAACTAAAAGAAAATTGTGTGTATATATTAGGAATTTTAGAAATTCCCTTTCAGAAAATTTTCGAACGAACTATAAACGAAACTAACGACGGAATTTGGGCTCCACCAGCCATATCACTACTGGCTGAAATAAACCCCATACTATTAAATTTTACAACTCAACATAATCTAACCTTAGAGTATAGAAACAGGAATTAAAGTTGAATTTTGAATCAAAGACATTGGCGGAAGAATTCAGGAAAAGGGGAAGGGGTTTAGAGCAATTAAAATTAGATATCGAGAACGAACACAAACACACAGAAAAAGAACGACAATGAGTAATCACAGAAAGGTGGCATATAGGAACACTAGGTGTCACTACTTCCATATGAATAATATTGGTTATTGTAATCATATTGCGAATATGTCTAAAAAATCGAAAGAAGAAAACAGGGACGAACATAGAAATAAACTTGACGAAATCACAAGGAAACAAGCCGGAAATCCAAAATTTCCAACAAACATATAAAAACGAAAAACAAACAATAAAACCACACCTACCACCGCACGCCAAATCCAATAACAGAGCACTAGAACTACCTACTAATAAAATAAAACCTACACAACATAATTCAAAAAATTCTAAATCTGAACCTAGAAAATTACCTGCTCTAACTTTTAGGGAATCATAACTAGCCAATTACAGTTAAAATACAGTTAAATCATAATTACAGTTAAAATACGAAAAAGTTTTATAAAAAAAAAAAAAAAATGCACTTGTTGAAAAAAATATATATATAGTTGAAAGTTATTAAAATAGTCTAAATTTAAATTTGCATACATTTAGACTAAGTAATAAATTAAATTAATTTAAATAAAAAAAAAATAGAAAGGAAAAACGTAATCAATGAAAATGGATGTATTTAATGTATATATTTAAAATAAGAAAATAATTTTTTTAATAAAATGGAAATTGTAATATATAAAATAATAATATAAAAAAAAAAGGAAAAAAAAAATATTTAGAATAAAAATAATTTATAAAATGTTAATGAATAATTGTTAGAATTAATAAAACAAAAAAAAGGAGATAAAAAGGGAAGGAAGTAGAAGAAATATTTAAAATTAAAACAAATATTAAATAAAAAACAAAAAAAATATTTAAAGGTAAATGTAAAATTTAAAATTATTAAAATTATTCTGTTAAAGAAATGAAAATATTTAATATTGTATAAATTTATAAATTATAAAAAATATTGTTTTAAAAATTAAAATGAAGAATTATTTAATGAAAATGAAGAAATATTAAAAAAAAATATGTAAAGTTGTAAATAAAAATAAAAAAAAAAAAATCATAGTTGTATATTTGAAAAATGAATGAGAATATTTAAAGTTGTATATTTAATATTGTTTTTAAATGAGAAAATTAAGAATTAGTGAAAAGAATTGTACAAATTAAATTGAAAATTTATTGAAACAAATTGTTAAAATTAAAATATATAAAAAAAAATGTTAGGGAAACGACCGAGCCTAATCTTTTAAAGATAGGTGAATTTTCTTAACAAATAGTTGAGAGAGCATAATTCAGTTTTCAAAAACAAAGTATGAAAATAATGAAAATAAAAATAAATGTATTGAAGAACAAATTGAAATGTATATTAATAAAAAAAAAGGTTAATAAAATGGAAAATTGACAAATGTTTAATAAAGTTAAAAGTTGGAAATAAAATATTGTTAAAATATAAAAATAAATTTGTAAAAGAAACTAATGAAATAATGTGTGTAGAAGAATAAATTTATAAAGGGAGATGAATTATTTGAATTGTATAAAACGAAAAAAAAATTGATATATAAAAGGTATACATAAAATTATACCTATTTTAAAAAATTTGTATATTAAAAAATTGTAAAAAAAACAAAAGCTGAATAAATTGAACAACTCTGAATTGCCCAACATTCAAAAAATGTATCCATTTTTTGTACTTCAAAGGAGGAGGTGTTGTGGAATAAAAACACCATTTTTGTAATAAACGATAACTAATTGTTTGTACCATAAAATATTTGCTTTTCGCTTTGCGTAACAAGAACAATATTTATTCAAATATAAAATATTGTTCTAGTTAAATTTGTATTATTAAATTGTGTCAATAATTTAATAATGCTTAGTGCGCAATTTTGCCGACTATGCAATTTTGGGTATGAAAACAAACAATTAATAATAATTAATATTGAGTGCAATTACTCAATCATAAATTAATTATGTTATTAATAAAACAAAGTTCGTTTACATTTTTCTGTAAACAAAGGCCGGCAAATTAATATTTGCCTATAAATACGTTGGTTTTTTGGTAATTCAGGGAGTCGAAGTTTATTCAGCTTGAGTTAAACAGCTTTCAGAACAGAAAGTTCTGTACGAAGCTAATTACTAACTTATAAGCTTGGAATAAATAAAGTTTTATATTAAATAATAATATTAAAGTTGAATTTTTATTTAAAAACAATATATTATTTACTGGCAAAAGCTAGCCAAGCGGCCATCAAGGCACTTGGTTCCGTCAAACACAAATCAAAATCAGTACTAGATTGTTTTGACATCCTGACAGAACTAGGAAGAACAAACAGGGTCACAATATCATGGATCCCTGCGCATGTGGGCTTCGAAGGAAATGAGGAAGCGCATAAATTAGCAAAGAAAGGCGCCAATACACACTATCTAGGGCCGGAACCATTTCTTGGAGTCTCTAACTGCTTTCTCAAAAGAAAAATAAAGGAAAAAACTTCAACAGCTCAACTCACCGCATGGAACAACAAAGTAGGGATGCGTCACTCTAAACTATTCATAAAAGGACCATCCCGAAGCAGAACAAGGGAACTACTGCAATGCAGCAGGAAAAAAACCAGAACAATCACTGGTTTCCTCACAGGTCATTTCAGGCTGAGGAAGCATCTGCACACCATTGGATTATCCAGCGACCGGTTATGCAGATTTTGCCAAGACGAGGATGAAACGGCGGAACATCTTCTATGTGAATGTATGGTCCTTACCAACAAAAGACTTACATATCTGCATAGCTATGTCATCAATCCATCTGAAACATGGAATCTTCCTCTGTCAAACTTATACGGCTTCATTAATAGCATAGGTTTGGCAGATGAGTAATCAAGAGGGTTGTCACAATAAGCCTATTGGCTGCAGTGACCTATGTGTCGTCCCTGTATCTAAATCTAATCTACTGGCAAAAACCAAAATAATATACATATATCAACGCTTCCAGTTTTTTATATTCGGAGATTGTATAATATATTGGCACAAGAGCCATATAATTATAACATCGAATATATTGAACATAACATAAGAAGAGTAAAAATAGTTTCACAAATTTCATTTTAGTTATCATTTGCAAACACAAAGTCTAACAAACACATTTTCGACATGGTAAGAATATTTATTTTTTTATATTTTATATTTTTTGTTGTTGTTGCTAATGTTTTATATTTTAATTTTATATTTTTCTTAGAATTTTTTGGAATCTTTTGAAGCAACTGCAGCAGGGATTGAAAGGAAATACACAAAACTGGACGACCTTATTGTAGGAAGGGTTTATCAGATAACCCAGTTCAGCTTTAAGGAGACAAAATATGGAAAAGCGGTAACGGTGTCTCTAGTAAATATCGATGGTCCACCAGAGCTGCTTGTATACCTGCCTGTAAGAATAGCAGAAAAGATAACTTCAGAAGAAGAGCTGGACAAATTAAACAAAGCGAGATATTCCCTAATCTTCCACGGACGGGATCCCACTAATCCCAATAAAAGAAATATGGAGTTTATAGATTTTAAAACTAATTTAATTTAACAAAAAAAAATTATTTCATTATAATAAAACTAATTATATTTTGATTAATAATAAAATACTAAAAAAATTATAAAAAAAAATGTTTTATTTTTTTAAAAAAAATTTCAGATTTTTTTGTTTTTGTTGAGTTTTTTTTGCAGCTTTTAAAAAAAACAAGATTTTACTGCTTCTTCTGTTGTTTTGGCTAGATTTTTTTTAATAGTTTAAAATAAAATTATATTAAACTTAATATTTTAGTTAACAATAAATAAAAAAAAACAATGGAAAAAAATGTGTTTTCTCTTTTAAAAAAATTTCAGATTTCCTTTAAAGATTTTTCTGTGTTGTTGGGGTGTTTGTCTTTTCTTAAATATTTCTCTGCTTTTCTATTGTTTTAGCTTGATAGAAAATGATAGAAAATGATTTATCTTGATAGAAACATGCGAAATAGGTTTTTGAGAAAATTATAAAATTTATTTTATTTTGTTCAATAATAAAAACAAAACCAAAATCATAAAAAAGGTGTTTTTCTTTTTATAATTTTATAATATCAGATTTCATTTTTCACTTGTTTTTTTGAATTTTTTAGCTTTTTCTGCTTTTCTGTTGTTTTTTAAAGATTTTTCTACTTTTCTTTTGTTTTAACTTAATTTTTTTACTCTAGTCCCTAGGTATAAATAAAAAATATTATAAATTTTTGTATTTGTTATTTTTTTTATAGAAGTCTATAAATTAAATTTATCAATATCGAAACTGTTGCTATTTTATAAAAATATAAATTTAAAAAAATGAAATTTATATAATCATTTTATTACTTGAAATTCAAGTGACTCGGTGGCTTAAGTGGTACGATGGTCAACTGACAAACATTTTGTTCAGCGATTGATTTACATGCGTAATATTTTTTTTTTTTGGTAAAAAATTAAATACTATAAATTTTTGTATCTATTATTTTTTAACTGAAGTCAATAAATTAAATTTAGCAGCATTGTAACTGTTGAAATTTTATAAATAAATTTTATAAATAAATGAAATTTATATAATCATTTTGTTACTAGAAATTCAAGTTTATTCCTGATATGCACAATTTTGAAATTTGTATTGAAATTTTGTAAGTAAATTTATATAAAATATCTAAAATAAATAAGTATTGAAATTTTTTAAGTAAATTTATATAAAATATCATATTATTATAAGATTTAATTCTTTTTGCATACCTTAGCTTACCCATCAGACATATAATATTCAATATTATATTGTAATACTCAGGAAACACGCGTACAAAAATTTCACGCGCAAAAAAAAAATCATATAAAATACAAACCGTAATTATAAACTTTTTTTGCTTGATATTCAAAATAATTTATGGGAAATTAAAAATAAAATTACTTAATTTGCATAGACTTAAGATATTTGCAAATTTGTGTAAAAGAATATACTACTTTTTTTGTATATCTACAAAATTGCATAAAATATAAACTTCATTATATATTTTATTTTTCTATCAAGTTTATTTTTATTGGTTTCTTAATAGTATTAAGATTTTTTTAATATTTTATAATTATGGTTTGTTACCCTATAAAATAAATTCATATATAAAAATATTTTATTGCATAATTGCATTTTATTGCATTACATGTACAAAATAATTTTAATAAACTTTAATAATATGCCCTTGAATTAAAAATCAAGTTAAATTTAATAACATAAATATCAATATTATCATTACATAATTTTAACATAATGTTAGAAATAATTTTTAACATAATGTTAGAAATAATGTTAATAAACTTTGATAATGAAACCTTGAAATATAAAAATCAAGTTCAATTTATTTACAACTTGTTTTCTATAAGCACGTGTTTATTATTTTTGATAACAAGTTTTGTTTTTATTTTCTAAACAAAACTTTTGTTTACGAAGGCGGAGCTTTAAAAACGCTGGCAAGCAGCCATGCAATTTTTGTTTTCTTGTTGTTATATCAAGAAACATTTATCTCTTCTCACACATAATGCATCTTCACTATTCTTACTTATTATTTTACTCTAGAATTGCGTTTTTGTAACAAAAATACATACAAAATACATATATAACTACCAACTTTTCCCGATACACATTTTTTTGTATACACAAAAGCGTTGATAAGAAAGATATACCGTATTTGTTATTGCAATTTTACACGCTTTTCGACCATGATGCTATATATCATCAAGTTTCTTGTATTCATAAAGAAATCAGCAAATAAAAACTACTATGTGCTTTTGTTGTTTATATTTATTTCACAACAAGTATTTTTTACACCATGTCCATTCTAATTTTACTTTTCTAATATACAAATGAATAATACAAAAAATCATATTATTCATTTACAGAAATCTCATATATACAATAATACTGTGCAAATATACACACAATGATCTTTTCGATTGCATAAACAAAATTACCAAATATTGCCTTTCACTTTTGTGGCAAAATTTTTTACAATATATGTAATATGTAGATATATACTATATTTTGTGGATGTAAGAAATAATGGTACATAAAACCTATGCATATCCACAAGCTAAATAAAATTATAATCTCTTATATAAAACCTCTTTGCAAAAAACTAAATAAAAATACCTTTGTGCATAGTATCGTTTACAAAACAAAACACAAAAAAAACCAAGGTCATATTATTTATTCACAGAAATCTCATATATAAAACAATACTATGCTAATTATTGTAGCTTTTAATTTTAATAATTGTAAATAATTGTACACAATGATCTTTTCGATTGCATACACAAAATTACAAAATATCGCCTTTCACTTTTGTAGCTCCATTGCATACTATATGCATATACACAAAACCATTAATCACTAATTGATCAATGGCGCCTCATTAATGGCACCTATTAACCGCACCATTGAATACCATTAACCACACCCTTAACCGCACAAATTAACCTCTCCATTTAACACCATTAACCACACCCATTAACCGCACCCATTAACCACACCATTTCACCTAATGAAAGCTGACACCCATTGACCACACCCCAAACTCTTTGGTGATATATGGCTGATTTAGTTCCCACCACAACGTGGCCTCATAACTACCGCACAAATTAACCTCTCCTGTTTTTTGTTTGGGCGCGAGTTGCAACATTTACGCTAATATTGTCGTCATAATTTGTGACCTGTTTTATATAATTTATATGAATTCGTGAAAACGCGTCCACCACCACGTTTTCTTTACCAGGTATATGTTTGATAGTGAAATCGTATTCAGCTAAATCTAAACGTAAAAGTGTTATATCCGGGACACACAGGACCGAAAACTCAGTTTTCGTGTTTTCAAAGTTCAAAAATGGAAATTCATAAGTTTAGTACAGTTTTCAGGAATAAATTGAAAACACGAAACCTACAAATTTTTAAGGTTTTCACGAAAATATATTTTAGCGCCATCTATTACAAAATAGAAGATATGTATTTTTGAAGTAGGCATAGCTAAGTTTCCATACAAAAGTAGCCATTTTTGTGAAAAATCAAAAAAAAAATCGAAAATTTTTTAAAAAAAAAAGAAGAAAAATTAAATTTTATTAAATAATTTTTAATATAATTAAATCAAAATTTGACATTAAAAACAAATAATTACTATTTGTAATTTTTTTGGTTTTTACGTAGAGTTGTTTTAATAAATAATTTTCATAATTTGACATTCGAAAACGAAATCGCGTTCCATTTTGGTGTGTCACTATAAAAGTTTTTAGATCTAGTTTTCGCGAAAACTTAGGTTTTCAATTTTTGTGTGTCCCGGGTATTAATTTAGAAGATGGGTCTTTTAGATTAAATAAATCGACTAAAGTTCTATGATCCGATCGAACGGTAAAGTGACTTCCGAATAAATAATGTTTAATTGCCCAATGAATTGCAATTAGTTCTTGTTCAATCGTTATTTTATTACGATCAGCTTCACTGAAACTCTTGGAAGCAAATGCAATTGGTTTCTCATTTTGTGAAATTACTGCTCCAACTCGTTTTTGAGGCATCTATATTTGGCACACGATATACTTTCATATTTAGAAGGTTCTGGTATCAGCCTGAGAACAAATATGTCCTAGGAAAAAAACTTCCGTTCTAAAAAAATGGCATTTATTTGGATTTATCTTTAGATTTCGTTGCCGGCATCGTAAAAACATTTTTTTAAAAATTTTTACATGATCTTTTTCTGATTTATATCGTCCATATATACAAATAGATGATCTGCAGGCAAACCAGAGAATGTCAAATTCATCATACGTACGAATGAATTAGGACTGACGTTTAGACCAAAAGGTAGTACTTTCCATCTAAAGCTACCTTGTTCAGTGCTAAAAGCTGTTATATCACGAGAATTTTCTTCATTAGGGATTTGGTGAAATCCATTATATAGATCTAAAACTGAAAAAAAAACGGCACGCAATAAATTGTCCAGAATGTCAGCAATACGTGGTAATGGAAACCTATCCGGTATTAATGATTTGTTTACTTTTCTATAATCAATACACATTCTTTTTGGAACTAATATTATAGGAGAGTTATAAGGTGAAGTACTTAGTTCTTTTAAATTATTTTTCAATAAGTTGTCTATTTGCTTGTTTATTTCACTTTTTTTATTATGGGGTATATTCTATAATTTTTTATATATCCAGTCATATTATTTGACAAATTTAACTTTTTAGTATAAAAATATTAGTTGTCATCTTATCATCTGGTAATGCAAAAACATCAGCAAAAGAATCAATTAAGTTTGATACAGATTGTTGAAATTGAATTGGAGTATTTTTGTTAATGATTTCTTTTATTGTTTCACATCGTATTGAATTATTTGTAATACAGATTGTTGAAATTGAATTGGAGTATTTTTGTTAATGATTTCTTTTATGTTATTGCAATGAAATTTAGAAAGTGGTTCAAAATTAGTTAAATTTTTGGAAATGACTTTATGCATTTCACTTGTGTTAATTACGTGAATTAAAACATTTTTCGTATTACCTATTGTTCTAGCTGAATAAACTCCAGCCAGGAGCTAATTCAGTATAATGGACCACACAATACTCTTGACTATTTATATTGAATGTTTCTTTTATATTGAACAGTTTATATTGAACAGTTTTATATTGAACAGTTTCGCAACGAGAAGGTATGATTAAACTGTCTTCAGTTGGTCCTTGAGTAATATTAAGAACACATCATAGGATTAATCGTAAACGACATGGTGCAATAATTTATTGAACAGGTAGTAAGGAAATCCTTTCCTAGTATACCAGCATCAATATTAAAATCATCATTAACTAAATGAAATGTGTGATTAATACATCCTTTAAGATACAATTTTAAGATAATAACACCCAATGATTCTAAGGAACTGTTTGTAATACCCGTTATATTAATTCTTGTTGAATTGTCAAAAGAAATATTATTTGTTATAGTTGATGCTTTAAATATATATCAGCTTGTGTATCAACTAAAAATGTACATGCTTGACATGAACTATTGGTTTTAATTGAAATGAAATTAATTTTAACATTATAAAATAAGTTAAATTTTAGAATTTTTGAATTTTGTGGGTTTGATTCATTTATATTATCCGATTTTGGTACATATTCAGTTTCTAAATTTGGTTTTGATGATTGGGCTCCATTCTCATGGAGATTGGAGCCTGTTCTGCGTTTTCCTGATTGGTGAAAACGTGAATAAAATTACTACCATTTCTTTGATTTGCATTATTTTAACGATTCAAATTATTGTTATTATTTCGTCGGTTATTATTATTTTGATTTCTATTACTACCACGTCCACGATTATAACTAAAGCGAAATGCGTTTTGATTATAATTAACATTATTATTACGATTTCCGCGAAATTTTTGATGATTATTATTATTGCCACGATTACGGCGAACGTTTTATGTTAATATTTGTGATTCACTTTTAGTTTTGTCTGGTGGTTGGTTGGTGTAAGTGGCGAGTCCTGGACGACTGTCCAAGTACTCCAATTAGCGCAATAGCGCCGTTCTGATACCACTTATTTTCGCGACCGAAAGGCATGTAAATATGGCAAGTGGGGTGTTTATTAGAGCCATCTCGTGGCGTTCAAGTAACGGATTATATCAACAGATTTTATCCCGGCCATGTCGCTTAGCGCATTAAAAAAGGGACTGCCGAGCTTTATTTATTTAATTTAAGCTTAATACAAGCCACATGATACTTAAAAATAAGGTACATGATACTTGAAAATAAGGCTCTTCATAATTTATTAAATTATTACGTCAAAGTATTGGATATTACTAATAAAATTAAAAGTATTAAAATTTACTTTAAAAACATAAACAATTACAAATATTAAATAACAATAACTTATATTAAAGTTAAAAACTAAAATTTGACAATATTCTTATTGTTACGTCAGGAAAATTTAATTCTTAAATTTAAATATAAAATATATATTTTACTTAATTTATGAAATAAATACAATACAAAAAATACAATGAATTTAAATTACATAGATTATATTTATATCAATTTGTGGATATGTGGGGTAGGGTAAGGTAATATTGGAAGTAGAAAGTTTGTGTTAATTTTAATATTCCCCATTTAATTATTTTGATAATCATAAAAAGAATAGCATGTCTGAGAGATGACTTACTGCGATTAAAATCAAAATAATCTGAATATTGGTTCGAGAGACGTAGAATTCTAGTCATGGGTTCATTCTGTCCATAGTCAGTACGGTGTGGAACGAGGTGAAATAGCGGAACTGATCTAAGGTTTCGGATGTTAATATTCAGACCGATTTTCCCAAGTAAGGTAGGGCAGTCAGTATTACCATTGACTAATTCATATGCAAAAATTACATCTGCGACTTCGCGGCGTTTAGCTAATGATTGCAAATTAATTAGTTTTAAGCGGTGTTCATATGGCGGTAAGTTGTAAATATCGGCCCCACCCAGTTCTCTTAGACAAACCGTAGAAATCTGCGCTGGACTGCTTCAATTCTTTGGATGTGTACCGCATAAAAGGGTGACCATACCTGACTTGCATATTCCAGAATAGGCCTAACGAAAGTCATATAGAGAGATTTGGTAACGTATGGGTTTGAGAATTCCCTAGACCAACATTTAACAAAACCGAGAGTAGAATTAGCCCTACTTATAATGTTATCGATGTGTGGCCGAAAATTAAGTTCCCTATCACAGATAATTCCCAGATCTCGAATTGAGTTCACTCGACAAACTCGTTCATTGTTAATGTAGTAATCTCTGGGGGTTGTTTGTACTCGTTTCCGCGAATACGTAATGGTTTGGCATTTACTAACATTAAGTTCTTGGAAATTTTTCTGACACCAAATTGAAATACGTAATGGTTTGGCATTTACTAACATTAAGTTCTAGGAAATTTTTCTGACACCAAATTGAAAATCTGTGTAGGTCGTCCTGAAGAGGAATGGAGTCCGCAGGAGATGAAATATGTCTAGATATTTTCATGTCATCAGCGTATACTAATAGATTGGATTCTTTAATAACATGATCAAGGTCATTGACCGATAAGATAAATATCAGGGGTCCAACATGGCTACCCTTTGGAACGCCAGATGAAGCATGAATGGGATTTGATATGGACGATCTAAATAAGACTCTATATTTACGGTCCATCATGTAAGATTTCATCCATTGTATAAGTTTCGGTTTAAATCCTAGAATTTTGAGCTTATACAGAATAATTTTATGCGAGATTTTTTCGAAAGCCTTACTAAAATCGGTTACCATGACATATACCTCCTTACCCCATTCCAAGGCACATAGAGTTGATGAAGCAAAGGTAGTTAAGTTCGTCGTGGTAGATCTACCCTTAAGAAAGCCGTGCTGGTTAGGTGAGAAAAGTGATAAACAGCTAGAATACATATTGTCGTTTACGATGCTTTCGAAAAGTTTAGGTATACATGAGAGTTTTGCAACCGGTCTATAGTTAGATACCTCATTCTTACTTCCTTTTTTGTGAATGGGGATAATAAAAGAGTCTTTCCATAGTTTAGGGAAGGATCCCTTGGAGATAGAAAGCTGAAATAAAGTAGTTAGAGGCTGGGCTATATATTGGACACATTTTTAAAGAACTATAGGAGGAATACCATCTGGTCCAGAGGAGTAATAGTCTTTTAAGCCGTTAATCTTTTTAATTACCGAAGCCAGATCGATGTTAATATTCCCTAGTGTAGTTTGTGTGGGTGAATGCATATAATTGAAATACTCCATGTCTGGTTCAAAATTATTATCCGAAAACGCTGGACTGAAGAAATTGGCAAACAGATTGGTTATTATTTTTGGGTCATCTGAAGATTCATTTAAAAATTTTAAGGTGGAGGGATAGCCGTCAGATTTTCTTTTAGAGTTAATAAAATGATAGAAACGTTTAGGATCGGAAATTAAGTTTTGTTGCATTTGGTTCACATAGTTAGAATAAAGAGACTCACATAGCGCCGAGAAAGAAGAATATGCTGATTGATATACATTATAGTCAAGATTGGAGCCTGATATAAAAATTTTTTTTCCATAATTTGTTTCTTAGATTCCGAAGAGAGCGAAGTTCCTTATTATACCATGGCGGAGATGAAGAAGGATTCCGTTGTGGTATGTAAGGGACTGCTTGTGCGAAGCAATTGAAGATAAAAGAGTAAAAATGGGCCAGAGTTATGTCCAAATCAAGTTTTGTAACTGAAAAATCGAAATCTAAAGCATTGAACAATTCGTTAAGCTTTCCGAAATCGGCTTTCCGAAAATTAAATTTATAACATTTTTCCAAGTCTCCTGTAATATTCTCGCTCTGATGCGCAAAAGTGATAGATAACGGAGGGTTATAAGGATCAAGAGTGGAAAGGAGTTGAAAACTTTCTTTTATAGAGCAGTTATCTACATCTGTAGAGAAGGCGAGGTCGAGTTGTCTACCGAGGTTATTCTTCACATTGCCCATCTGAAATAGGCCCATATCAGAAAACCGATCAGTTAGTAAAACTTCTTTCTCCGATAAGGCGTTGGTCGCCACATGATGTGATTCATCCACTGAATCCACCCATTGTAGCCTAGGTAAATTAAAATCAACAAGAATTATTACATCATCTTCAGGTTTGGTAATTTCGAATATGAAATCTAATGCATCCACAACTAGTTGATACGACTCTGTTGGTTGGCTAGGACGAATGTAACAACATAGTATGTATAAACTACGTTTCGGTATATTGATTTTGACACAAACCATCTCGATATTATCAGTTTTAGGAATAGTGAAAAGTGTTGCGTCATATATGTTGTGAATTGCTAAAAGGACTCCGCGTCCTACATTATTATGCTCTTCAGTTAAAATATCGTCGTGGTAGATCTACCCTTAAGAAAGCCGTGCTGGTTAGGTGAGAAAAGTGGGTAAATAATTCATTGCTGTTAATGTCAGATGATAAGTTCGTTTCAGTTAATGGAAAAATATCAAATGAAAGTTTTTTAGAATTTAAAAAAATGTCACGTGTTTTTGTTCTTAATCCTCTGACGTTTTGATAATATATAGAAAAATAATCGATTTTTTTATCATGTAGTTGTGTTTTGAAGTTTACGGAATGTTGATTACCAGAATGGAGATTTTCTTTGTTGTGAGGGACGAAAGAACATATCAGTATCAAATCGAGATTTCTGCAGATAAGAGATTCTTTTATTGTTTACGTGGGAAGCATAGGAACAGAGATCACTTGCAACTTTATCTGATGGAATACCGAAACTCTCATGGTATTTATCAAAAAGTTGTCGTAAGGTACATAATTCAGTTGGAAGGCCTTCTTGCTGGATTGTTATCATGACATTCGTTCTAGTCTTACCGTCAATACAGATAGTGTCCGGCTTATCATATAAACAAGCGAGATAAAGCCGTACGTTATTAAATATTTTATTATCTCTAAGGCGAGAAAGCAAATAACGGTTGTCGACACTGTCGGCCGAATTCATTGTCATTTTCACGACAGGAGGTAATAGAGGGTCTACAAAGGATAAATTCCTCTGATTTGTATCATTCTTAAGAGCGATGTCAGGGATTTCTATAACGGGAGTAATTGGGTTTCAGGGTGGGTCCCTGGACGAAATCCTGAAATTTTCTAAGTTTTTTAGATATTTTTGTTCTGAAAGTATTACCGTATTTTGATTTATTATTATTATTTGTGTTAGTATTGTTATCGAAGTCATCAATATTATTATAGTTTGTATAATGGTTGTTAGTATTATTTGTATTAGCATTATAAACATTATCAGTTAGATCAATGTTATTATTATTGTATTTAAAATGTTATTGTTAGTTTTGTTAGTATTTTCATAGTTAGTTTTGTTAGTATTGGTGACATGTTCCTTATTATTATTGTTAGTATTAGTATTAGTTTTAGTAAAAGAATTAACATTAGTAGTAGTATTAGTATTAGTATTAGTATTCGGATTAGAGTTAGTATTAATATTCGTATTAGTATTAATATTAGTATTTGCATTAGTATTAGTATTAGTGTTGGTATTATTTGTATTGTTATTATAGTCCTTACTATGGCTAATATATTTTTGGGTACTGTTATTGGAGTTTGAATTTGTAGTTATAGGATAGGTGGGATTACTGTAATGACCAATATGGATGGGTAAATTGGAATTGGGAATTATTGTTTGCGAGAAATTAGATATAGTATTTGCAGTATTGATAACATTTTTTTTCTTATTATTATTAATATTATTGGAATTATAAGATCTGACCTTATTACCTTTAAAATTAATCCATGGCGTAAAAACTAGATTCCCTAATTTAAAATTGGTGTCATTTGTTCCAGTTAATAACCAAGCAAATTTACTGGGAATCTGAAGTTTAAAAGTGACCAGTGTGTTCATTTGTCTCAATTTTTTTGATCTTGGGCGAAGTATTGAGATTTTACAATGCTTAATATGTAGTACGTTTTCTAGATAGTCCATTATCCAGGAACTACTTAGCTGATATCCACTACCTTTAATATGAAACATTGAGATGTCGTGACAATGAGATATAGCTGCATCAATATGTTTTTTAGATGATTTGTGGATTTTATTCACATTTTGAGCACCTAATTTCTCCATTCTGCTGGCCCAATCAGCTTTGGTCCAATATACACCGAATTTACGTATTAAATTTTCCTGCGGTATGACATCAGGTGTTGTATTAGAAAACGTTGCTACTGAAGTGGGCACAGTTGTAGTTGGTTCAGATTGCTGTTCGAGCTCTGGTGATAAAGGAATTACCAATTACCCTTAGTTTATTTGGAGAGCGCGTTGTTATTGAAGCATTTGTTGGATTAAAAGAAGGTGTATTGTCAATTTGGTTATCATCTAAATTGATTATTTCTTCATAGATTGAAAGACGATTTCTATTAGATATTGATTCAGGCTCATATTTAAGTGAACTCTTTTTATTAAGGTGTTTTAATTCATCAATAACAACATTTATGATTGAATTTGTCGATACAAGTTCATCACAGCAGAAAGTTAATATGTAGTACGTTTTCTAGATAGTCCATTATCCAGGAACTACTTAGCTGATATCCACTACCTTTAATATGAAACATTGAGATGTCGTGACAATGAGATATAGCTGCATCAATATGTTTTTTAGATGATTTGTGGATTTTATTCACATTTTGAGCACCTAATTTCTCCATTCTGCTGGCCCAATCAGCTTTGGTCCAATATACACCGAATTTACGTATTAAATTTTCCTGCGGTATGACATCAGGTGTTGTATTAGAAAACGTTGCTACTGAAGTGGGCACAGTTGTAGTTGGTTCAGATTGCTGTTCGAGCTCTGGTGATAAAGAAATTACCCTTAGTTTATTTGGAGAGCGCGTTGTTATTGAAGCATTTGTTGGATTAAAAGAAGGTGTATTGTCAATTTGGTTATCATCTAAATTGATTATTTCTTCATAGATTGAAAGACGATTTCTATTAGATATTGATTCAGGCTCATATTTAAGTGAACTCTTTTTATTAAGGTGTTTTAATTCATCAATAACAACATTTATGATTGAATTTGTCGATACAAGTTCATCACAGCAGAAAGTTAATCTGGCTTTGAGACCGTCAATATCAGTATTAATTCGAGAATTATTTACATCGTCATTAATTTTATTTAATTTATCGTGATTAACTGACTGGTTCTTATCGAGCGATAGTTGTAAATGTTGCATATCACTTTCCAAAATATATTTTAATTTTTTTATAGATGAAAGAACATTATCTAACGGAAAGTTTATTCTATTAATTAATACATCGTTATTTAAAACAATGCTTTCTTTTATTGAATCAACACTATCGTAAAACTTATCCACTTTGTTTATCAGACAATCCATAACTTATGTATTCCCAGAACATGTTTCATAAGCTTTATCCATACGGCAGTATACTTCGTCAACATGTTGCTGAATAGAAATTGTATTGGACTCTATTTTATTGATAATATTATCTGTATTACGTGTTTTAATAATATTGGCTTCAAATGAGTCTGATAGTTGCTTAAGAATTATATTATTGGATTTTATTGTACTTAGCTGATATCCACTACCTTTAATATGAAACATTGAGATGTCGTGACAATGAGATATAGCTGCATCAATATGTTTTTTAGATGATTTGTGGATTTTATTCACATTTTGAGCACCTAATTTCTCCATTCTGCTGGCCCAATCAGCTTTGGTCCAATATACACTGAATTTACGTATTAAATTTTCCTGCGGTATGGCATCAGGTGTTGTATTAGAAAACGTTGCTACTGAAGTGGGCACAGTTGTAGTTGGTTCAGATTGCTGTTCGAGCTCTGGTGATAAAGGAATTATCCTTACTTTATTTGGAGAGCGCGTTGTTATTGAAGCATTTGTTGGATTAAAAGAAGGTGTATTGTCAATTTGGTTATCATCTAAATTGATTATTTCTTCATAGATTGAAAGACGATTTCTATTAGATATTGATTCAGGCTCATATTTAAGTGAACTCTTTTTATTAAGGTGTTTTAATTCATCAATAACAACATTTATGATTGAATTTGTCGATACAAGTTCATCACAGCATAAAGTTAATCTGGCTTTGAGACCGTCAATATCAGTATTAATTCGAGAATTATTTACATCGTCATTAATTTTATTTAATTTATCGTGATTAACTCTTTTTATTAAGGTGTTTTAATTCATCAATAACAACATTTATGATTGAATTTGTCGATACAAGTTCATCACAGCATAAAGTTAATCTGGCTTTGAGACCGTCAATATCAGTATTAATTCGAGAATTATTTACATCGTCATTAATTTTATTTAATTTATCGTGATTAACTGACTGGTTCTTATCGAGCGATAGTTGTAAATGTTGCATATCACTTTCCAAAATATATTTTAATTTTTTTATAGATGAAAGAACATTATCTAACGGAAAGTTTATTCTATTAATTAATACATCGTTATTTAAAACAATGCTTTCTTTTATTGAATCAACACTATCGTAAAACTTATCCACTTTGTTTATCAGACAATCCATAACTTATGTATTCCCAGAACATGTTTCATAAGCTTTATCCATACGGCAGTATACTTCGTCAACATGTTGCTGAATATAAATTGTATTGGACTCTATTTTATTGATAATATTATCTGTATTACGTGTTTTAATAATATTGGCTTCAAATGAGTCTGATAGTTGCTTAAGAATTATATTATTAGATTTTATTGCCGCATTATATGAGAGAGATTAACTGTTCTACACTCATAACAATAAAAAACAAAGGTGTGTTTATATTCTTTCACATACTTAACAGCTAATCGAGAGATACCAATGCATTGATAGTGAAATCAATTAAATATCAATTAAATCTTTGCAATCAATTAAATCGAACGTATCTGTGCAATCGCTGAGAGCGCATTGAATGTTACCGCACTTTTGCATAATGTCTCTTATTAAGTTTTTCTCTTTATATTATATATTTAATGATAAAGCTTTTAAGTAAAAACGGATTTAAGTTAAGAGCAGTTTAATTTTGATATATTTATTAATTAAATTAGTGTTTTTGTCATGAAATTTTTTATTGACCGGAAATAGAGTTCAGTGTCACAGAATTTATATTTTTATATATATATTATTATTAGGTGGCACTAAGTATATTGATCTTATTAGTTTTTAAATATGTATAGCAACTAGGTAACAACAATAATTTAAAATTTAAAATAATTTAAAATTTAGCGCACATCAAGCAAAGATAAAAATAGAATATTTAATACAATTAAAATAATTAATTAATTATGATTATGTAAATTAAATAATTGCGAAGTAAAAGAAAACACGTCCGAACAGTTTGGAAGTTATAATATGTTGGCCCTGGTCAGCGCTGGACAATCGCAGACGAAATGCACTATTGTTTTTTCTACGTTTGTTATAAGGCAACTACGACACGAAGGATTGAACGGGCTACTGTTCTAGCCAGCTCCTTCCGTGGTAGTTTAAAAAGTTCATCGCTTCTGTTTTTATTGTACGACGTCCAGGTGCTCGTCGCCGTACTGCAGTTATCTAACCCAACCCATCTGGATCTGGCTAAGGAAAGGTAGCGCAAGTATAAGTCTCTTTTTACCGTGTTCTGTAGCAGCACCTGTTCTGCCAGTGTATGGTCTAAGCTCGAGCCCGATCTAGCCAATTCATCAGCACGTTCGTTACCCTCAATGTTCCTATGACCGGGAACCCAAAAGAGTGTAATGTTGAGTGACTCCCTAGGTATGTGAGTTCTTCGTAGCAGTTGCTAACTAATTTCGAGGATATGACGGCAGAGTTAAGAGCCAAGATAGCAGCCTGACTGTCTGTAACTACTGCGACATTCCGCTTGGTTGTGGAGCCGTTCCTAAGTGCTTGGCATGCCTTCCAGATTGCTAGCATTTCCGCCTGGAAAACACTGCATCTGTCTGGCAGCCTATAGGAATGGGCAAGTTAAAGGGAATTCGAGTATACTCCAGCGCCTACACCACAATCCATTTTGGAACCGTCTGTGTATAGCACTGTGTCCATGTTTGTAAGCGGGTTATTAGCTTTCCACTCATTCCTGGTTGGTATTCTGATTTTGAATTTCTTGTCGATTTCCTATCTTGGAATAGTGTAATCAGTGATTATTGTCTCTAAGTAGCTGCCTGTAGTGCCTAACATCGTACCATGTCCGTAGGGTTTAGCTCTCCAGTGCCTGTTCTCTTTAAGCCTGAGCGCACTACAAGTAGCAAGGTCCTTAATGTGGTGATCAAGGGGAAGTAGGTGTAGAAGCGAGTCCAAGGCAGCACTTGGCGTCGTTCTTAACGCTCCAGTGATGCTTAAACCAACACTTCTCTGGACTTTGCATAGCATGACACAGATATATTGTTTCTCGACAGCAGGCCACCACAGTACTAAACCGTAGGTGAGGATAGGTCCTACAACGACAGTATAGAGCCATAGAACCATCCGTGGTTTCAGACCCCATTTTTTCCCCAGCAGTTTTTTGCATGAATAAAGGGCTATACAGGCATTCTTTACTCTTTCCTCGATATTATGTCTGCAGTTCAGTTTCGGGTTTAACATTACTCCTAGATAGGCCAGATTCAGAGTTTCCCCGTCCAATCTAGGTCGTTTAAACGCGGGTATTTTTGTCTTAGTGGTAAACAGAATTAACTCCGTTTTCTTCGGGTTAACATTAAGGCCACACTCTTTGGCCCAATTGCTTACCATTAGCAGAGCTCTTTCCATAATTTCGCTTATAATGTGAAGGTATTTGCCAGAGACCAGTATCACTAGGTCATCCGCGTACGCTATAGTTATAATTCCGTCCGCCTGCAGTTTCCTAAGAATCTTATCCTTCGTTATTAGCCAAAGTAGTGAGGACAACACGCCCCCCTGCGGCGTACCTCTTTTGGTGAATCTGGTAATATGGCTGTTACCATGATCCGTCTGGATTTGTCTTGATTGAAACATCTTGACTATCCAGCTGCACATAGTTGGGCAAACCCCTAGTTCGCTCAAGGATTTTTGGATAGCTTCCACTTGTATGTTGTTAAAGGCACTTTCTATGTCTAGAAGGTTGGCAAGGGTGTATTGCTTGTAATGCAGCGATTTTTCCACATTACGTACCACTTCACTTAACGTAGTGTCAGTGGACTTACCTTTACAGTACGCATGCTGTGACTTGCATAGCGGAGTACTATCAAGAAATTTTCTGAACTCGACCTAGAGTAGTCGTTCCAGTGTTTTTAGCATGAAAGAAGAGAGGGAGATCGGCCTGAACTGAAGTCCTTTGCTGTTTCGTGCCCTCGCCTTCCAGCTTTTGGGATGAAGACTACCCTAGCCTTCCTCCATGACTGTGGGATATGGCTAAGCACAAGGCTACCTGTAAATAATTTTTTAATAATGGGAATAATAAGCTCCTTACCTTTGTGTAACATTTTAGGAAAAATACCGTCCGGACCGGCGGATTTGTATGGAGCAAAATTGTCGATCTCCGTCAACCCCTGGAGCAGCCTAGAAAGTGGGTATTCACTAGTAAGTTTATAGTTTCTGAGGATGACTCCGTCCATGTTCCTTCCGAAGTCTTCAGAAAAGACGGATTTGAGTGTTCTTTGGAAAGAACCCGACTGAGTCTGGCCGATAACCTCTTCCCATCCCGGACAACTGTCCGAACTTGGGAAGGTAAAGGTGGGAGTAATCCCCTTGTGTTTTTTAACCAGAATACATGTTCAGGGCGTACCACCGTCCACTTCCACAGGTTATAATTTCGGAAAGACAGACCTCTGATTCTGGAGGTGTTAATCCAAGGTTCTTGAATTATGGCGATGTCGGGGTCTTCCTCGACTAGGAAGACCAGCAAGTTATCCGAAGTACTTTTGGAGTGCTTAAGGTTGACCTGAACCACCTTCAACATCGCTATCTTTAGTGCTGGATGTTTCCGTCTCTGTACTCTTCTGGGTATTCGCGTGTCCCGGCTCTTTCTTTCGGGATTGCACGTCGGGATTGTGCAGTTGCAGGCAACGAAGAAGCTTCTCCCCGTGGATGTCAATCCTGGGTAACCATATAAGGGCCCTGGGTCTCACTGGGATTTCCCTAGCGGGTATTAGGCCAATCGTGGCTTCCTCCCAAGCGTTACTAATCTTAGCTATGAAAATCCTTGCAAAACAGGTTCTCACAACGAATAACCCGGTAGCCTCTGACCACCTCGGATGAATCAAAGCCGGGTAGAGGCTTTGATTCATCCATGACAATCCATGACCATCTCGGACAGCTTAGCTTTTATTTTTACCCAGAGTTCGGCTGAGACTTTCCCAAACTCTGCTTTATCATTGACCAAGTGATCCTTGACTATATGATATCATTGACTATGGCAAGCGCCAAGTGATCCTTGACTATAAGTTTTTACTTGCCTCTGTCTTTGCAAGTTTCGATTTTGGTCTATTCATACTAGCTTCGTCCTGGGGTCTTTCCCTTTTAGCTGGTATGGATGGCTTGCCGCTATTAGCAACATGAGTTTCATATTGCTTAATAATTTCATCGCAATTCTTGCGGTCCTCTTCGTCCTTCTCATTGTGACCCTCGTTTTGAACAATGTTTTGTCTACCTGTGTAATAATTTTAGCAATTACATCTTTTGGAGATTGAAAAGATGATGCTTCCAAAAATGATTTAATTAAACTTGAATGTGTATTTTTCTACATAACTCAACTGTTTTTTCAACATTTATATCATTAGCTTTAACAGGAGTAATTCCTTCAATTATTAGTGTACGCCTGAGTGAATCTGCAAGCTTTTCAGCAAATTCCTCAGAAGAGGATAGGTTGAATTTTAAACTTAGCATTCTACCTTCAACAATTTTAGAATTATGTATTAGATAACGCTTTTTTTAATTGATCTAAGTTTGTAATTTCACTAGTAATAAATTCGCGGGCACGTCCGTCGAGTTTTAGCGAATATAAATAGAAGTAATTTCAAATCCGCAGTTTCAGCTAAAGAGTTAAGCAAATCTAATGAATCTATGTAGGAATTTAGTGTTAATGGATCACCTGAATAGCTTTTATTAATTTGGCTAGCAGCCAATCGAAGAAATTCATGCTTTTCCATTTTGGATAATTTTACGTTATTTATATAATTAATATCATCACTTATTGGGTTTGTTTCTAAAGAATTCTTTTGTTCTTCAGTAGTTATATTTATATATTCAGATTTTGGATTTATGTAATCTATTACACCTACGTCTTTTTCAATATCGGAGAATACATTAATATCACTGCAACTTTCGCTAATTTCTATATCAAAAATTCTGACTGGACCTACTTCTTCGTTTTTAATTATTTCTGTAATTAGGCCTAAATTATTAGTACAATGTAATCTGTTTATACACGTTACAAAATGTCTAATTTTTTCTAACTTACAATCATATCATATTCAGCTTGATGTTGTCTAGGTGTTGTATGATATTTACCTATAATGTAGTTAACTATCTTATTATTCGCTTTTATTATTTTAGTTCTATATTTTTCTAATGTTTCCCTATTTTTACCTAATTTAGCTTTTAATATTAGTTTAACTACATTATTAAAGGATTCATATTGTAAATAGAAGTATTAAAGGATTCATATTGTAAATAGAAGTAGAGGTATTTATAATGTATGATTTAGATAAATTTCTATTTAATTTAATTAATAATATTTAACAGTGTTAACGTAGTTTGTTATATTTTATTTATATCATATAAAACTAAAATATTTTCAATATCTCATTAGATTTCATTATAATGTACAAATATTAATAATTGCACAAATAAAAAAAAATTTGTTTTAATTTATTTATTGCACTTTAAAATATTGAGTAAGTATTCATCAAATTATTGCATAAAAAAATCCAAGTATTATTTTTTATTTATGTGTTGCAAGCACATGATAAAATATTTAGTTCTTTATATATAAAAATATGTTCTTAACTTATTTTTCTGTAAAAAAAAATATTGATCATTGCTTGTTTTAAATATTTAAATATTTATCACACGTTATTAGAAATACAATATTTTAATTTTTGTCATTTAATTTTTTTCTTAATGCTTTCCCATAATTATAATATTACAATTGCACAAAAATTTAATGTTGGTATTAAATTTATAAATGTTTCCAATTTTAGAACATATTGTGCTTTTGAAATACGATATTAATTTTCGATAACAATTTAGTCAGTTCCCATTTTTATAATTTTAAAATTAGAGTTCATTATTGTACGTGTGAATTACAATTTTTTTTTATGAAATTTATTTCTATTTTTTTTTTTTTTTTAGTATTTGTGTGGGAAAAATAAATTAATTTAATTAGGAATCATATAAATTTTAATGAAAATATTAACATATAATATTAATTTTTGTTTTTCATTTTGCCTATATTGGTAAATTATATCATATATAGAAGAGTGCTTCATATCCCCTTTTAGATCAACCTAGGCTTTAATAAAAACAAAGAATAAACTAAAAGTTATAATATTTTATAAAACTACGTGTTTTTCACAATTTAAAAGTAAATATATTTTATGTTCTTATATAAAACTTATGATGTTATTTATATACAATATTATACGAATGGTAAAAATGATCAAATTCTTATCTATATCGAATGGTTTAATTTACCCCTGTAAAATGAAGAGGGTTGAAGGTACAGTTTTCGTTTTTATGTACAAGGTGTAGAATAGTATTATTAAGAAACTAATTTTTCATTTTTTTGATATAGTCTCCCGCAAAGGGGATATTGGTTATTTCATTAATACACCCCCTCCTCTACTTTAATGAGATGGTGGTTTATAATTTTAAGTGATTTCGAAAGGTTTGAAATTATGGTACTTGGCATAGAAGTAAGAAAGTCGTACATAAACTCTGGACCATTTTATAGCCATTTTGAATTTCAAATATTTTACTTTGAAAATATCGAAATTCAAATACAACTGACATAAAGAGGGTTTAGGGGGTGGGACTGATTTTTTTATACAAGGTGTAAAATTTCATTTTCAAAGAAGTATTTTGTTATTTTTTTAAAATAGCCCCCCGCGGCCCCGCGGAAGGCATGGAGCTTGTTTACTAAATATACCTCCTCCACCAAAAAAGATCAGCAGGTTAAAATTTGGAGTGATTTGGATTACCACGAATCTATTGCACCCAGTTTATAAGTTTCAAGTTAATATCCAAAAATTAAATTTTCATAAACTATATAATAAATTTTGAAATGTTGCATTTCTAAGTGATGAAGAATAGAGGGTGTTGCAGGTACACAAACAAATTTTTCCGTTAAGGTCTAAAATAGTATTTAAAAAAAACTAATTTCTTATTTTTGCAATCCAGTTCCCCGAGGAGGTGTTGCATCTTGTTTTATAAATATACCCCCTCGCCCGTATAAAAAGGGAAAGGGGTGAAAATTTTGAATGATTTCGAAAGATACTAAGCTATTATATCTAACTTATAAGATAATAGGCCGTATATTAAATGTTTCATATGCTATGATCATTAAAAATACAATTAAAACCCATAAAAATTCGTAAAATGAAGGGGGGTAAAGGTATGATGCTGTTTTTTATGTAGAAGGTGTATAATAGTATAATGAAGAAACTTATTTCTCACTTCTTTAATAAACTTCCTCGCTGAGGGGTTTCATATATAAGCCCCTCACCCTCTTAAAAAAGGCGGGAAATTATTTTTTTTATATGGAATGGAAAGGTACTAACTTGTTATACCTATTTTAAAAGTTATAATGTTTTAGTGAAATCGTACTGGTTTCATGTGCATATCAATTTTCAAAAATTCAATTATAATATTACCATTAAATTAGGGGGCGGGGACCCAGGGCTCTAAATTTTTCTTATGTTCTTTGTATGGTGTCTATTCATGAAACTGTGAAACAGCGTGAAGATCCAACTATATTAAGGTGTGTTTTTTGACATGCACAAAATTGAGCATTTTTATTGCTCCATGAAGGGGGTTTGCAGATATATTATTCGGAAAAGGATATCATAAGCATAAAATTCCATCCTTAGTTTCTGTAAATTTTTGATTCAATTGGATGTGTTTTAGTACTATTTCTAAGCGATTCGAAATTTTTTTTTGCTCATTCTGATTCTCTGACATCTAAAACGTAAGAAAAAATTCAAAATCTAGAAATTTTTTTTTCGAAATTTGCTCTGCACCACAAAGTTTCATATTATATTTAATATGAAGCAAAATATAATGTTTATTTTAATAAATAAAATTCTCAATGATTTTAATATCATTCAGAACAGTAGAAGATTATATATACCTATAGTTATAGTGTAATTGAGTTTACATTCAATATATATAAATGTATATATTGATATATATATATACTTATATTATGTATTATAATATAAGTATATATATATATATATATATATATTTTAATTTATTAAAGAAACTATAGTATGTACGTTATTGATGGATTAAAGACGATCTATTGATATTGATTCTTCTGGTTTTAGATGCGTGGATTCATCTGGTTTTAAATGCTTAGATTTATGTATTTTTCATTATAATTTATTTATTTTTCACAATATTAGTCTGAATTTTATTTTCAAAATAAAATTATTGATTAAGTAAAGTATTTCTCTTTCACTGTAAACTTATTATATTTTATGTTTATGAAGTAATTTTAGATGTATATGTAATAATATTGCAGTTTCAAGTTAGGCAAGATTCGCAGTCGATTCATATTTCTTTTTTAAGCCGCGCTTATAATTTTTATAGATGTTAATTACGAATTCTATTATTTTAATAGCACAAATAATTAAAAGTAGCACTAAAATATATTAATTGTGAACTTTCACAGATTAATCTATGATTACATTACTATTCATTTGCCCTACATCTTGTGTTGTCGGTGTGGAGTTTAAAGTACCCATTATTGTTATAATATTTTCTAGTTTAGCATTAATTATTAATATTTGTTTTTTTATTAGTTCTATTTGTATTTATTTCAAATTGTATCACACTTAGTTGACTTATTAAATTATTACCAAGTTCATATTAGTATTATTTTTTTTTTATTGAAATTCAATTTATTGTACAAATAAATAACTAATATTTTTTTTACTAAAATTCATTAATATTATGACTCATTTTTATTTACTTAGTTAAAATAATTTAATATGTAACATTTAATATAAATTTAATAAATTGTAAATCGTTAATAACTTCTAACTAGACATTTCACTATGCAAAACTAAATTGTTTTTGTCACGGTCGCCATGTTTAGGAGAAATTAAAACAATCACTTCTAGTTCTAATGAGCAATGCTCTTTATTTAAAATTAACATATAATTAAATATAATTACAGGTATAATAATCTATGTTTAGCACATAGATTTACTGCGGGTGCAGGCGACTACATTAAATGAAGGTATGTCGCTACAAAGGTATATAATTGGAATAAACTCTTCATTTTGAATATAACCCAAACTGTCTAGCAGTAAAAAGCTTTAGTGGGATGAAACTAGTTTTAAATGTGTTTTTTAAATATTCTTCATTGAGGTAATAAATATAACATACATAATTATTGTCTTTAACAAAATAACATCTATTATAATGATTTCTCGTTAGATTTATCAAAAAATTATGTATTCTATTAATATTCGCATAATCGTAAATGTATTTATTTGAGTAATATTCGATATAATTTGATTCTGGTTTTCGGTTTTTACCAGTGCATATCCTTATACATTTACGTTCAAATTTTCGAAGCTTTTCCATAATTGATGGAGATATATTGTACCAAATTGGTGCAGCATATGAAAGTATCGGCCTTATAAGATTCTGATAACAACTATTTTTAACTAAAGCTGGATTCATTGATGCGGCTATTCCGCGTAGCGCTCATGTCCACGCACACTTTTTATATGAAAATTTGAAATTCTCAATTTTGTTTTTTTTTTCGTCAAGTTTTTCTCTCTCTTGAAAAGTTGATTTATCTTCAACTTTCGTGCCGCACTATTTTGAGAACGTCAAAACAGAAAAATTAAATGACAGAAAATTCAAATGAAAATTTTTTTCATTAATTTCGTTTATTAATTTTATTATTATTTTTCATTTTGTTGTATCAAAAATTACTCTTCACTAAATGTCAAACAAATAAATGTCCAATTAATTACATAAAAATAATTTAGCGCGGCACTTTTTGTCCGCATCGATGAACGTGCAAGAAAAAATATAGTTCAACTAAAATGAGTTCGACTTTTTCTATCCGCATCAATGAATCCAGCATTAAAAGCTTTGTTTGCTTGAACAATTTAAATTTTGATATGGTCACTATAATTGAGATTAGTTGCAATGTATACTCCCAAATATTTAACGATTTTGTTGTTTGTTAATTTTGTACCATTTGGCGCCCTGATAGAAAATTGCTTCCAATTTTTCCGAACATGATAATGTACTTTGTCAACCGTATTTCTAAACAAAATTGATTCGCATTTGTTATAGTTAACTTTTAGTTTGGAAAGGTTAAAACAACTAATGGTATACTCAAAAATATTTTGAAGTTTTTCCTGAAATTTTGTAACTTTGCTATTAGCTACATTTTGATTTTTGATATGGTCACTATATAGTATGGTCACTATAAGTTTGTATTTCCCAGTAGATAAGTTGATTATATAAATTTTTTATTTTAAATGACATCTTACTATTTGCCGTTATTTGTACAATAAAATTGGAAGGACCTTATTTTAATTGATTGATTTTTTTGTAGTCAATCTTACAACTATTTCTATTTTAACATTTTCTAAATTCTTTTCTTTTAGTAAATCAAAACCATTTACTTCTGTGTATGAAGCATTTAGCCCTTTTTGAATACCAGAGATATTTTTTATTCTGATTTAGAGGTGAACGTATAAAAGTTTGTAACAGTTTCTTGCAATACCTCATGAATCAACTTAAAATCTTCGATATTTTTGCGTATAATATTTGATGTTGTTCAGTAATTCTCTTTATTAAAAAATTGTTTATTGTTAAGTTTTCTTTTATATTTTTTTTAGTTGATCAATAAAATCTGAATCAGTATTATAAATTCTTTATTGGTGTAATCTGTCAGATTTATTTGTATTATTATTATTTAATTTATTGGTATCTGGTTGTGTTGGCAATGCTTTATTATTATTTGAGTCGAATTGGTCGAATTATTATTTCTTTGAGTGCATGATTTCTTAGCATTACCTTTAATTTTGCTATTTTTTTTGTGAGTACTTCAATGAAATCTTTCTCACTTCCATCGACTGGATTATCTGCATTCTCTGTATTGTTATCAATTATTTGTGCTTCAGTTTCCATTATTTCGGAAACAAGAGCAATAAACTGCTTTTGATTATGAAAATTTTACCTTACATTGTCATTGCGTACTTTTGCAAACATTACTTTTAATTTTTGTAGTTCAGATTTTAATTTTTCATTTTCTAATTTAAGTTTAGTTATAAAAGTTTTTTTATTAATATTTTTATTATTATTATTTATTATTTTACCCGCAGTTTCATTAGACTTATTTTCACTGGAATTGATATTATTATTTTTTATTTGAAATTTCAATAACTTAGAATTTGCATTGTCCATTAAATTAGAAATATTTGTCTTCATACTGTGATTTTAATTCTTCTTTTTTTAAATTTAAATTTAATCATTACAATAGTCTTTAATGTGTTTTTTTTATAACTAATTAATTAATTGATGTGTTTAATTTAACTTAATATATTTTTCGCTATTTTAGCTAAATGTAACTTGTGTTTTACGAAATTAATCTAAAATAAACTCAACACGGCTAGCAAAATGATGTTATCACTACGAAAGCAACGATAAGACTCTCTTTTAATTTACTGAATAATGAATTTGTAAATATTTTCTTATATGTTCGATGATTGGCTACAACTGTTATCACTTGAACTGTTCTCTTCCAAACCTTCAAATAAAAATAAATTTTAAATATTTAAACATGGAAGTATGTAAATTTAATATATACTTAAATGTTTTGAATTTTAATTATATATAAAAAAATTACTAACCTCTGAAATGCCATAATCTTCTTCTAATTTAGCATAATTTTCAGTTGCTTTTACTAAATACAACATCACATTCAACTTTTGTTTTACTATTAAATTAAACATTAAAGTCATCAGCTATACAAAGTTTTCTGTAAAATGGTTGATTAATTTCTGGATGTAATATTTATTCATTTTTTAGCTATTAAATCCAACGATATACAAATATGTCTCCATCCACAAATCTACTAGTAAAGTAAAATAATTGAAGCCTGGCCAGGTATAGTTGTCTCGCTTTTTGGGTCGCCAGTGTCAAAATTTATAAACGGCTAAAAAGGACGGACTAGGTTTTTCGTCTACTCCGGGCTTGCTCTAAAATAATGCAATTCTTTTTAAATGCTATGAAAAAAAATTAAAGGGAAAAATTAGTGAGTATTGTTTTGTGAATATTGTTATTTAGTGGAAAGTGAATATTGTTATTTAGATTATGCCGGATTAAAAATATATTTTTTACCTGAGCAATATAAAAACTATTAAAATACTGGCATAATTTAAAAATATTTATTCTTCCTTAATATTACAATTATTACAACGATGAGTAATAATATTTTATACTTGTTCAATATTGTTTATATCCTACTCCATATATCTCCACAATAATAAATCAAAAAAAAATCCGACTCTGGCATACAAATTATCAGCTCATATAATTTCAGCTGATTATAATGAGCTGTTTGTAACTTTTACTAACACTTTACTTTGACACTGTGGCGACCTAAAGAAAGAGAAGTACTTCTTTCTCGGCTTCAAAAACATTTTTAGAAATATTACTTTTTCAATATATTAGATAGAGATAGCAAATTTGTGCCCCCTCCATCTATTACTAATTCGTTGATTAAATCAGCTGACATTGAATACATTACGTATAAGTCAGTAATCAGTATCAGACAGCGAATAGAGATGGATTATGGAATATGGAAACGAAATTTGGAATCTAAATTCTTAATTTTTTTCTCAAAATGACTAGGCCGCGCGGCGTAATTTTATCTTTTTTAGCGCGGCCTAAAGTCATCTTCCAAAATGACCTTAGGCCACGTGGTCTATAGAAAGTCATTTTTTATCGTTGTCTAAAGTCACGCGGCTTAAATTCAGCGAGCCTGGGACACATAGGTGTCGCCAAAACGAGTATGAGAATAAGAAGACATTATGTTTGGAGAAATATGCTAGCATCTATAAAGAAATATATACAGGCATGTTCAAAATGCAAAAATAAGAAGGCTGACAAAAATTTCCATGGGCATTACGAACACTGCCGAACGACCAGTCGATAAAGTATATCTAGATATTGTTGGACCGTTTCCCATTACTAATAACGGTAATAACTACATCCTTAGTTTCCAGGACGACTTGAAATTTTTTTTAGATTTTTTGGATTTTGGATTTTTAGATTTTTTTTTAGAAATATGGAAATGGAAATATTCAATCTTGGGATGAATGGCTCGCTGAAACAGTATTCAGTCTGTAACATTATTAAAAATTTTTATATGTTAGCTGAAGGTAAGTTCGGAGGATAAGGGTTCGGAAGCTAAAAGCGTTGGGCGCCAGGTCTGAGTGACCTAGCCACAATCACTATAAAACAAGACCTAGCCACAATCCTAGCCAAAATCACTATAAAACCAGAGTGACCTAGCCACAATCACTATAAAAAAAGATTAAAAAAAAACTAATTCTCTTTTTCTTTTCTTCCAGGATCAGTGGAATTTCCTCCTATGTTTTTAAAAAAACTTCTTTTTCTGAATTTAAATTAATACCCAAAAAAACATACAAAAAGAAAACTCCGGTATACAAAATAATCAACAACATCAAAAGTGTCCAGTGACCGACCGGCTCACGCAGAGGAAGTATTTTTAAAATAATATTTTTATATTTCTAATTTAATATTTTTTTAATTTTAGGAATTCCTGGGTGTCACAAGTCATAACCATATTCCTCATGAAGGCACAAAATATTCTCCAGTATTTATATTATATGGTTTTTGTGATCCGTGGATCCAATTTGCAACCATGGCGATTTCAGTAAAATTGTGAAGTTTAAACTTCAAACGGTACATAAAGTGACACGCGAAAAATTGTTAAAAAAAAAATCAAAGTAAAAAACGTATTACGATAAAAAATCTAAATCAACGTACAAAATAGGCGATAAGGTGGTATTATTACTTAATCCTATAAAATAAAATAAAATTAGTTTCACTTGGGAAGGCCCATACGAAGTTATGGAATGTCCAAATTAATTTAACACGGTAATACAAATTAAGACAAAGCGACGGAATGTCCATAATAACCGTTTAAAAAAATGGATTAGTCAGGATGGTTGTGTTTAACATAATTTGATATTGACCTTTTTTTTAATGTTATTCCAAAAAAGAATACAATATAATTCAAATTTATTATAGCAAATTTATTGAAAAAGCACTTGTTCACAAAGGAATGGCTTGATCAATATAATAGTCAGAATAATAATGACTTATTTGTTTACAACCATTCTCTTTTATACGCAAATTTGTTTATTTACAAACCAGTACGCAAATTTGTTTATTTACAAACAATTCCTCTAAATATCAATTCTACTAACTACAATTTGACTAAAAACAATTCAACCAGATAGCAATTTAACTTTTAAATAGCAATATATTTTTAGTATTACTTTCCCTTTTATGAATTCACACTTCCAGTATAAACATATATATATGTTTGTATGTCGGTATCTCCTCACCTGGATGGCTACTATGTAATTCGGTTCGAACCGAAAATATTTTCGAATATGATATTCGATTATACGGAACATTGGCACCATGTAAAATATTCGGATCGAACAAAAAGTGCTGCCATTTATTATTGAAAATTTGTTAATTTCACGTCCGTTGACATTTTTGTCACAGTTTCAAAAAACAACAACGATTTGTGGTGTTTAGTGATTTTTTATAAACAATTTTGTAAATTTAAATAAATTATGGATAGCGTAATATTGTGGTTTGATGAAGAAAATGGAAATGAGCAAATTATTAGAACAAGGATTTGAGATAATTCAAATATTATGGAATTAGAAACCAAGAGGTAAAATTTAAATTTTATTACATTTATTTCAGTTCAAAATACAATTTATTTATATTTTAGCTTTATAAAAGAATTCCGGCTCTCAAAAGAATATCGTTGCGTACTAGCAGCTAGAGAACTCCACTATACTCCGGCAAAAGCTGGTAAATTTTTAAACGTTTTCTGCACTTTACACAACAGTTGCCTTAAATTTAAAATGGATTTAAGCAATGACTTATTATACACCGAACCACAGATGAAGATTATTATCGTATTAATAATTTTAATGTGAACTAGAAACTAATAATATAACAAATATTGCTAATAGAATAAGAGATGAAATAAAAAATAGTTTGTAATCATAATTTTGTTATTTTTAATTTCATGTTTGATAAATATTCAATATTTGATAAAAATAGTTCATTATTATTCGTTTTTCTTCGAATTATTATTACATTATCTGCGCGTTTTTTTACCTCTGAAATCCAGATAATTGGAAATAATTCAAACGACACAATTTAACATATCCGCTAAATTTTTCCATAAATTATTGGACTTATTTCGGACTTCACTACTTTTGAGCATTCCTTTTGCCAAATCATTGTGTTTTTCCATAAATTCCACCATTATTTAGCTGCCTCTGCTTTGTATTTGAATTTTTTTGTTTTTCCCTATACAAAACAATATATTTTCCCATAATAATTAATTTTTGTAAATAATATATATTTTATTAATTTTTATTGATTTATTTATTTATTATGCACATATATAATATCCAAAATTAATATAAGAAATACTTACAGTTTTAAGAAAGCGTCCAATCGAATTAATTTTCACAATTGAAATGGTTATCGAATAAAATATTCATTTTACGGATAATTTTTTACTCATAATCGAATTAGATGGTAGCAAAATGTCCGAATTTTCGAAACGAAAACTATATATAAATTGGCATCACTGAAATTTAATTTACGGATTTAAAAATTTCCGAATCTCGGATTACCGTGGGTCTTGTCAGGCCGAAAACGGGGGCAATGGTGGGCAAAAAATAATACAAAAAATCATGTGGGGTATCAAATGAAAGCTCTTGACGAGTACATCTCATTGAGCAATAGTCCGGGGGGGCCGTGGGTCATGTCGGGAATGTGGTATCTGCCAGAAATCCTATCACCCTCAATGTATTGGTCTTACACGCAGTGCGATCAATTGTATGAAGGAATATAACAAGGACGTCCTATTCTATTGTATGAATGTAAGTCAATAACTCTATCTCATGTAATGTTAGCCATTAAATCAAATAACGATCTATTAAAATACCTTTCCGAATCAATTGGGATAATTAATAATAAGTTAGCGCACACTGAAAATAAATCTCTCATGTTGGAAGAAAACAATTCAGTGATTCTGCAACAGGTACATGAATTAGGCGGCCAGTTTGAAAACTTGGACAAGAGATGTAACTCTCAAACTGAAGAAATAGGGAATTTTGCAAAAAAAGTTATTCAGTTTAACAATAATATCGAATCTATTTACGATAATTACAAAACAAACAGTGATGTATTAGTCGATAATTTATCCGATAAAATTAAATTTCAGCTGGATAATATTAATTCATCTATGAGGAAATTGAAAACTATATCTGATAGTAATATACAAAATTATCAATCATCATTTGAAAAAAAATTGTCCATTAACTCAGATAATTGCAACAAAGTCTTCAACCAACTGAATATATTAAAAAATAATCAATCAGAGGGCATTACATCTCAGCTATCCTATTTAAGCGAGGAGCTTAAATCAACCAAATTAATGATCAATGTTGCTAATGAAGAGATAAAATGTCTAAACTCTAATAAAAATTATTCACTTATTCCAACATATAATTACTCACCGAATACAGCAAATAGTATATCCATTCATGACGAAATCATTAGCATTGATAATGATGACCTTAGCACTAATTCAAACAATATTGTAAATAATTCAATTAATAATAATGCAGAAGATTATAGACCAGTATCTCCGGTAATAACCATTATAAACTATATTGAGGAGACTCTACATATTAAAGTTATCTCATACTCAAAGTTGCGATCAAAAAATAAGAAGATTGATAAAATGAATTGCTCTTTCAAATTACAGCTTCCCACTAAATACGCTTGGTTGTTCAAGAACACAAATGGAGGCATATTTAAAATAGGTAACATTTCTTTTTCAACTTGGATTAATTATAGTGACTTCTCGAAGAATAGTAAAATTACCAGCAATAAAAGTAATATTAATAGTAGTAATGCTGTTAACAGAAATAAATTTAAGAGTAAGAATAAAAATAATAATATTAGTAATACTGTTAATAGTCAAATAATTAAGCATAATTATAAAAATAACATTAATAATATGAATACAACTAATATACTACCTGCTATTAGCACAAATAATTCTAACACAGATAATATTCAGAAAAATATTAGTATTAATAGCAATAATAGTAGTAATAAAAAATATCAAAACTTTGTTCAAGGTCGAACATTAAAACCCATTTTTTCTTTCATTTCCCTTCCCAATAAGACCATTCCTACTAACAGTACCAACGCTTCTGATAATATTCATCCTCCTCCTAACATTAATGACCTATATGAAGGTAACCATACTTTCCCTCCCAACACTATCCATCTCCCACTAGAGTCTATTTTCTCCCGCCCCAATTCTCCTACTTCTACCATGTTAACTAATATTAGACCCACATTTGTCGATCCACTCGAACCTCCAAAAGTTAAACACTTCATTAACTCGCAAAATAGTTCGGAAAATAAATACTTATTAGGGCGACTTAGGGAACGCAGAATATTTGAAGATGGTCGAATATACCTGGCTTACACAAACAACTACAAGATATATGTATAGATGGCAGAACAAAAACAAGTACTCTGGTTTCTATACAGCAAGAAGGGTTCCCAACAGATCTGGTCGCACTACGCTCTCTATATTATCGTTTTCATGCTTATTTAGGGTTCTCCACTCAACAAATTGACAAATATCTCACAACTTTTGCATCACATTTAGATTCAAAGCATCTTCTTCAAATCCAAAGAGCCCGAGAGGAGCAGGATAAGTTTTTTCGAAAAAAAACAATCAGAAAAAAAGGTTACTTTATCCGCTTCTTTTAATCCCATAAAGTCACCACAAAACTTATAAATTTTATACCACAATTGCGGAAAAATTAAAAATCTTTTTATCGATGCCATTCACACTATACGACGTTCTAATTATCACAGCTTAATGACACTTATAGTAAAGAAGAAATCTTAGACAGTAATTGGACAATTTACAGAAATGACAGGGACTATAGCTATACTGGTCTATCTAGAGGTGGTGGTGTCCTGATTGCTGCTCGCAATTCGTTTTTAAGTGGTGAAATAATCACAAACCCCTCGATGCCATTTGAGCACAAAGTTATCAGATAACGTCTAAAAAGTAATCTATAAAGAAATAATTACACTGCCGAACTATATATACACTGAAATATATACACTGTAATCTATAAAGAAATATATACAGGCATGTTCAAAATGCAAAAATAAGAAGGCTGACAAAAATTTCCATGGGCATTACGAACACTGCCGAACGACCAGTCGATAAAGTATATCTAGATATTGTTGGACCGCTTCCCATTACCAATAACGGTAATAACTACATCCTTAGTTTCCAGGACGACTTGAAATTTTTTTTAGATTGTTTGGCATTACCAAATATGTAAAACGGTGGCACAAGGCACAAGCGTTCTACAAAAATATAGTTTTAAAATACTCAATTAATTTTAAATACTCAAAACACCAAACGGCTAATTACAGATCAAGGAACAAATTTGACTAGGCAACTATTAAATAGCTTATGTAAAACGTTAAAAATTCAAAAATTAGAAACCACGGCATATTACCCACAATCATATGGCTCATTGGAACGCCGACACGGACCATTGGTAGAATATCTCAAAATGACAACAGAGCAAAATATTCAATCTTGGGATGAATGGCTCGCTGAAACAGTATTCAGTCTGTAACATTATTAAAAAATTTTATATGTTAGCTGAAGGTAAGTTCGGAGGATAAGGGTTCGGAAGCTAAAAGCGTTGGGCGCCAGGTCTGAGTGACCAGCCACAATCACTATAAAACAAGACCTAGCCACAATCCTAGCCAAAATCACTATAAAACCAGAGTGACCTAGCCACAATCACTATAAAACAAGATTTAAAAAAAAACTAATTCTCTTTTTCTTTTCTTCCAGGATCAGTGGAATTTCCTCCTATGTTTTTAAAAAAACTTCTTTTTCTGAATTTAAATTAATACCCAAAAAAAAACATACAAAAAGAAAACTCCGGTATACAAAATAATCAACAACATCAAAAGTGTCCAGTGACCGACCGGCTCACGCAGAGGAAGTATTTTTAATATAATATTTTTATATTTCTAATTTAATATTTTTTTAATTTTAGGAATTCCTGGGTGTCACAAGTCATAACCATATTCCTCATGAAGGCACAAAATATTCTCCAGTATTTATATTATATGGTTTTTGTGATCCGTGGATCCAATTTGCAACCATGGCGATTTCAGTAAAATTGTGAAGTTTAAACTTCAAACGGTACATAAAGTGACACGCGAAAAATTGTTAAAAAAAAATCAAAGTAAAAAACGTATTACGATAAAAAATCTAAATCAACGTACAAAATAGGCGATAAGGTGGTATTATTACTTAATCCTATAAAATAAAATAAAATTAGTTTCACTTGGGAAGGCCCATACGAAGTTATGGAATGTCCAAATTAATTTAACACGGTAATACAAATTAAGACAAAGCGACGGAATGTCCATAATAACCGTTTAAAAAAATGGATTAGTCAGGATGGTTGTGTTTAACATAATTTGATATTGACCTTTTTTTTAATGTTATTCCAAAAAAGAATACAATATAATTCAAATTTATTATAGCAAATTTATTGAAAAAGCACTTGTTCACAAAGGAATGGCTTGATCAATATAATAGTCAGAATAATAATGACTTATTTGTTTACAACCATTCTCTTTTATACGCAAATTTGTTTATTTACAAACCAGTACGCAAATTTGTTTATTTACAAACAATTCCTCTAAATATCAATTCTACTAACTACAATTTGACTAAAAACAATTCAACCAGATAGCAATTTAACTTTTAAATAGCAATATATTTTTAGTATTACTTTCCCTTTTATGAATTCACACTTCCAGTATAAACATATATATATGTTTGTATGTCGGTATCTCCTCACCTGGATGGCTACTATGTAATTCGGTTCGAACCGAAAATATTTTCGAATATGATATTCGATTATACGGAACATTGGCACCATGTAAAATATTCGGATCGAACAAAAAGTGCTGCCATTTATTATTGAAAATTTGTTAATTTCACGTCCGTTGACATTTTTGTCACAGTTTCAAAAAACAACAACGATTTGTGGTGTTTAGTGATTTTTTATAAACAATTTTGTAAATTTAAATAAATTATGGATAGCGTAATATTGTGGTTTGATGAAGAAAATGGAAATGAGCAAATTATTAGAACAAGGATTTGAGATAATTCAAATATTATGGAATTAGAAACCAAGAGGTAAAATTTCAATTTTATTACATTTATTTCAGTTCAAAATACAATTTATTTATATTTTAGCTTTATAAAAGAATTCCGGCTCTCAAAAGAATATCGTTGCGTACTAGCAGCTAGAGAACTCCACTATACTCCGGCAAAAGCTGGTAAATTTTTAAACGTTTTCTGCACTTTACACAACAGTTGCCTTAAATTTAAAATGGATTTAAGCAATGACTTATTATACACCGAACCACAGATGAAGATTATTATCGTATTAATAATTTTAATGTGAACTAGAAACTAATAATATAACAAATATTGCTAATAGAATAAGAGATGAAATAAAAAATAGTTTGTAATCATAATTTTGTTATTTTTAATTTCATGTTTGATAAATATTCAATATTTGATAAAAATAGTTCATTATTATTCGTTTTTCTTCGAATTATTATTACATTATCTGCGCGTTTTTTTACCTCTGAAATCCAGATAATTGGAAATAATTCAAACGACACAATTTAACATATCCGCTAAATTTTTCCATAAATTATTGGATTTATTTCGGACTTCACTACTTTTGAGCATTCCTTTTGCCAAATCATTGTGTTTTTCCATAAATTCCACCATTATTTAGCTGCCTCTGCTTTGTATTTGAATTTTTTTGTTTTTCCCTATACAAAACAATATATTTTCCCATAATAATTAATTTTTGTAAATAATATATATTTTATTAATTTTTATTGATTTATTTATTTAATATGCACATATATAATATCCAAAATTAATATAAGAAATACTTACAGTTTTAAGAAAGCGTCCAATCGAATTAATTTTCACAATTGAAATGGTTATCGAATAAAATATTC
Source organism: Empis stercorea (assembly GCA_949752835.1). NCBI lineage: Eukaryota > Metazoa > Arthropoda > Insecta > Diptera > Empididae > Empis > Empis stercorea. Next base: position 42,710,154 of record OX457088.1, read on the forward strand.
ATTTTACGGATAATTTTTTACTCATAATCGAATTAGATGGTAGCAAAATGTCCGAATTTTCGATACGAAAACTATATATAAATTGGCATCACTGAAATTTAATTTACGGATTTAAAAATTTCCGAATCTCGGATTACCGTGGGTCTTGTCAGGCCGAAAACGGGGGCAATGGTGGGCTCCATAATACAAAAAATCATGTGGGGTATCAAATGAAAGCTCTTGACGAGTACATCTCATTGAGCAATAGTCCGGGGGGCCGTGGGTCATGTCGGGAATGTGGTATCTGCCAGAAATCCTATCACCCTCAATGTATTGGTCTTACACGCAGTGCGATCAATTGTATGAAGGAATATAACAAGGACGTCCTATTCTATTGTATGAATGTAAGTCAATAACTCTATCTCATGTAATGCTAGCCATTAAATCAAATAACGATCTATTAAAATACCTTTCCGAATCAATTGGGATAATTAATAATAAGTTAGCGCACACTGAAAATAAATCTCTCATGTTGGAAGAAAACAATTCAGTGATTCTGCAACAGGTACATGAATTAGGCGGCCAGTTTGAAAACTTGGACAAGAGATGTAACTCTCAAACTGAAGAAATAGGGAATTTTGCAAAAAAAGTTATTCAGTTTAACAATAATATCGAATCTATTTACGATAATTACAAAACAAACAGTGATGTATTAGTCGATAATTTATCCGATAAAATTAAATTTCAGCTGGATAATATTAATTCATCTATGAGGAAATTGAAAACTATATCTGATAGTAATATACAAAATTATCAATCATCATTTGAAAAAAATTTGTCCATTAACTCAGATAATTGCTGAAATCATCATTTGAAAACAAAGTCTTCAACCAACTGAATATATTAAAAAATAATCAATCAGAGGGCATTACATCTCAGCTATCCTATTTAAGCGAGGAGCTTAAATCAACCAAATTAATGATCAATGTTGCTAATGAAGAGATAAAATGTCTAAACTCTAATAAAAATTATTCACTTATTCCAACATATAATTACTCACCGAATACAGCAAATAGTATATCCATTCATGACGAAATCATTAGCATTGATAATGATGACCTTAGCACTAATTCAAACAATATTGTAAATAATTCAATTAATAATAATGCAGCAGATTATAGACCAGTATCTCCGGTAATAACCATAATGCCATCTACCGAAATTCAACCAAATAAAATTAATAAATTCGGTGTAACATGGAGCAGCTCGGATTGGTCTAAGAGACTAGATAAACTCGAATTAATGAATATCTCTCACCATCACCAGGATGTAACAAATTTTTTTGTTAAAGGTATTGGCTTACATTTTAATAGATCCTACATTATAAACTATATTGAGGAGACTCTACATATTAAAGTTATCTCATACTCAAAGTTGCGATCAAAAAATAAGAAGATTGATAAAATGAATTGCTCTTTCAAATTACAGCTTCCCACTAAATACGCTTGGTTGTTCAAGAACACAAATGGAGGCATATTTAAAATAGGTAACATTTCTTTTTCAACTTGGATTAATTATAGTGACTTCTCGAAGAATAGTAAAATTACCAGCAATAAAAGTAATATTAATAGTAGTAATGCTGTTAACAAAAATAAATTTAAGAGTAAGAATAAAAATAATAATATTAGTTATACTGTTAATAGTCAAATAATTAAGCATAATTATAAAAATAACATTAATAATATGAATACAACTAATATACTACCTGCTGTTAGCACAAATAATTCTAACATAGATAATATTCAGAAAAATATTAGTATTAATAGCAATAATAATAGTAATAAAAAATATCAAAACTTTGTGCAAGGTCGAACATTAAAACCTATTTTTTCTTTCATTTCCCTTCCCAATAAGACCATTCCTACTAACAGTACCAACGCTTCTGATAATATTCATCCTCCTCCTAACATTAATGACCTATATGAAGGTAACCATACTTTCCCTCCTAACACTATCCATCTCCCACTAGAGTCTATTTTCTCCCGCCCCAATTCTCCTAATTCTACCATGTTCACTCATGTTGTGGAATAAAAACACCGTCTTTGTAATAAACGATAACTAATTGTTTGTACCATAAAATATTTTCTTTTCGCATTGCGTATCAAGAACAATATTTATTCAAATATAAAATATTGTTCTAGTTAAATTTGTATTATTAAATTGTGTCAATAATTTAATAATGCTTAGTGCGCAATTTTGTCGACTATGCAATTTTGGGTATGAAAACAAACAATTAATAATAATTAATATTGAGTGCAATTACTCAATCATAAATTAATTATGTTATTAATAAAACAAAGTTCGTTTACATTTTTATGTAAACAAAGGCCGGCAAATTAATATTTGCCTATAAATACGTTGGTTTTTTGGTAATTCAGGGAGTTGAAATTTGTTCAGCTTTGTTTAAACAACTCTCGAAACAATAAAGTTTTGTCTGAACAAATAAAGTCTAAAATATTAAATTTGGAGTTTTATTCAAACAGGATATTATTTAACTGGCAAAAGCCAAAAATAATATCTTCCAAATAACAAATATTAACGCTTCCAGTTTTTATATTCGACAAATATATAATATATTGGCACAAGAGCCATATAATTATAACATCGAATATATTAAACATAACATTGGCGCAGCCGGTAGGATATATCCTAAACCTAAACCGAATATAATATATCCTAAACATTTGAACACAACATTGGCGCAGCCGGTTAACCAAGTACTACGTTTCTTGGTAGAACCACCATTTTTTTTGGACCACTATTGGAAATTTTTGAGAAAATAAAAAAATCAGGATTTTGTTCACGGACAAAAAATCGAAAGAAGAGCAAAAGCAGTTTTTTTTGGAAATCAAGTCGAGAGCAATTTTATTATAAATATAAAGCAGCCTACAACGAGAACGAGTACGTTACGTCAGTAAAATACAACGAAACACACAAAAAAAATACAAATAAACACCCTTGTACTTCGCGTGAAGCGAACAAGGGACAAACACGATGCAATTTTGTGTAGTTTCTGTTTAATTTGTATATTATTTTGTTGTAATAATTTTTTTTGGTATCAAAATACAAATCAAAGTAGTAGTTTTTTGTTATATTTGCAATTGTTTTTACTGTTAGTAGATTTAAATAGTTTAGTTTCAGTACAAATATAATTTAGTTTTTGTTTTCACAAAAGAAGGATATAAAAAAAAAAAATATTTACTTTAGGTATATCCATTTTTTTTTTTTAATTTTTATCGTTTTTTTTTTTATTAAACAAAATAATGCCGGTAACTTTTTATACGGTGGGAACAATACATAATACTAAGCACGGTAAAGTATGCAATAATTGTATACGCAACTGGCAAAGTATTACTTATCCCAAATTCGAGAAAAAACCATACAGTTGTATAGTTTGTAATAAAACTCTTCTTTGGTTAAAAGAATAAATAATATACCGTTTTCTTGTAATAATATACCATTGTATTTTTTTTATGTATAAATAATTTTTTTCTAATATATATATATTATTATGAAAGCATAAAATAAAAAAAAAATGAAATGAAAATAAAATTATAGTTTTTTTTTCTTATACATGATTGATATAAATCGTTTTTTATAAATAGTTTATTTTGTTTGGGATCTTTAGATCTAAATTTAAAGGAAATTAATTTTTTTTGTATTTGGCTAGTTAATAAAAAAAAAATATAAAAAAAAATGTTAGTGAATAGGAAGATTTATTTTGTCTTATGAGTCTCGCGTTTTTTAAGGAAATTTCTCTGTATAATTTCTTTTAGTTTGGTAATATGGGTTTTTCCAAAAATTTTATGTGTTTTATGTAGCTTTCGTTTTTTATAAAAAATGTCTTTTAGCGACGGAATGCTGTCCGTCACTGAGACATTTGAAACTTTTTTAGTACATGTACCAGTATTTTCAGGGTCAGGGGAGAACCCGACTCTGGATTTACAAAATTTTCTATATCTGGCTGAAGAAGCTTATTATGTAACTGAATTTAGGGGAAGAAGTTTTGTTCTAAACAATCTTATAAGAAGTAAATTAAAAGGAAAAGCGAATGCTCTTTTCCAACATAAAAATATTATAGTTTTTGAGGAATTTAAAAATGTTTTGTGTGATTACTTTGTACCTTATAAGGACCTTCCTCAATTAGCTAGGGAATTGGAGGAATGTTATCAGGGACAGGATGAAACAGTAGAAAATTTTGGAAGTAGACTCTTGCAAAAGCTGGAGGCCTACACAATTATGGTAGAAAACACTTACCCAGGTGAGGGTAGGGTTCTAAAAGAGGAAATGACGAAAGTAGCAAAACGCAGTTTTATAAGAGGATTATGTTCGGAACAATTGAAATTTTATGTGAGATCACAAAATTGCTCAAATTTAAACATAGCAGTAAAAAAGGCGATCGAATACGGTAGGGAAAACTACACATTGAGCAACTCAACAGAAAATCTGTCAAGGGAAAATGTTATTTCTACATTATTAAAGAAATTGTTAATGAAAATGGATGATCAAAAGACAGGTTATCATAAAAATAAAAATAATGACTCGGTACCAAATAACAAAATAGATTACAGGAATAATATAAATAGCTACAATAGCTATAATAGCAATTTTAGAACAAATATTAAAAATAATTATAGAACTAATACAAATAATTTAAAACGTTACAGTTGTGGAGAACTAGGTCATACTAGCCGTTTTTGTACAACATATAGAGAAAATTTAGTGGCGCAAAATTGTGACTGGTGCGACAGCCCAGGACACAGTATATTTCACTGCCCTGCTAAGCAAAAATTCGAATCGCGTGCTTTAATAAGGGATGAATCAAAACGCCCTGATTCATCCCCCAATATTATGTTATTAAGAAGACAAAATTTACAGAAAAATACTGTATTACCACTGAATACATCAAACATAGAAAAAGCAAAGTTCCCAAATGACAATGGAGCTCAGGTTATCATAATGAATAGAAATTCATTTAAAATTGAGGAAAAAAGTAGTCTAAATATTGCATATAATACGCCACAAGGGCATAGTAAAACATTGAGAAATAGTAATGAAGATTTTTGTAATAATAATGAAGTAGAGAATGAAAATGAAGTAATTAATATGGAGAAAAGAATACCCAGAGATGGTAGTTCTAATTATAATAATATATATAAAAAATGTAATATTCAGGGTAGGTCGAAATTGCAGGAAATTTCGAGTACCACAAATGAACAAAAGGCGATAGAAGTTCCTTTTGGTAAAACCCCAATTAGGAAACCTAAAGCAAATTTATGTTCATTTCAACCTTGTAGTAGTACCACGCTTGGGTGCTACCCAAACTATTTAGTATTGATGAATTCGGCATTCAAAAAACCAGAATTAAAAGAAATGGAAAACAAGTATAATCCTATAAATTTTTGTGTAGAAAATAAATTAAAAGACAACAGTGTAATAAATAAAATGAAACAATCCGAAGTAATAGAAAAATATAATGTAGTAGAAGAGAGTAAAAACTTGGACGTAGAAAAAATAGAATTTGGAACTATTATAGAGATACATCATAAAAAAACTGAAACTATAAGCAACGTAAAAAAACAACGTAGAAAAAATAAAAGTAGAAATAAAAAGATACATAAATATGAAGAAAATTCGGAAGAAGCATTAAGTCATATTAGACATTTATATAACAATGAAGCACTACAGTATAAAAACGAAGAAATGTCAATTTCGGAATTTGAACCGAGTCTAGTTCCACATCAGGAAAATTGTCACATAATAGAATTTAATGAAAATGCAGAAAATTATTTCGAAAAGCACGAAGAAAAAATAGAAACAGAATTGATTCAACAAAAGGATAAGAGTCAAGTATGGACCAACTTGAATACAAATTATGTTGTAAAAGTAAATAATTTAACCCAATATCCTGAAATACAAATAGTAAAGGAAAAACAGACATTTAATGAAAAATGCGCACAAAACTCATAAATACTATCCTTCTATAATTCCACGGAATTATAAATATTTTAGGAAACATGCATAAAATTAGGAAATTCGAAAATAATGATTTTTATAACTTTATACGATTAATATGTTAAATCTGGATTAGTTTTTTATATTTCAATAAAAATTGTTTTGTCTTGGATAAGAATAATTAATCTTTTTTAGGTGCATATTTTTAGGAGAAAAATTTAAAATCAAATAATTTTTTTATATAAATTAATGTAGTTTTAGTAATACAACATAATAAATATAATTTTAAGTTTTGGGGGTATAATATTCAGTTTAAAAGTTTTTTGTTAGTACTTAAAATTAAACTTTTAGTAAATTTATTATTATAAATTTTAACTTTCGAGAATAATAATTAACTAGCCAATTACAGTTAAAAAAAAAACGAAGTAGAGTTTTATTAAAAAATAAATGCACTTGTAAAAAAAAAAATATATATATAGTTGAAAGTTATTAAAATAGTCTAAATTTAAATTTGCATACCTTTAGACTAAGTTATAAATTAAATTGAAAAATTTAAAATCAATGATAATATAGAAAACGAATGGTAATAGAAAGAAATAAAAAGAAAATGGATGTATTTAATGTTGAAAAAATAATAAAATAATTTTAATAATATAGAAAATTATATATATAGGAAATTGTAATATATAAAATAAAAATAAAAAAGTATAAAAAAAACAAAAATTTTTAGAATAAAAATAATTTGTAAAATTTTAATGAATAATTGTTAGAATTAATACAAAAAAAAAAGGGGTAAATAAATATAAAAAAAAAGGATAAAAGGGGAAGGAAGTAGAAGATTATTAAAGTTAATATTAAATAAATAATGATTGAAAATAATAAAGTTGTTTTGTAAATTATATAAAAAAAATTATTATGAAAATATTTAAAATTGATATTTAAAAATGAAGAAATATTTAATATTGATTTATTTAAAGGAAGAAATATGTAAAGTTCTTTAAAAAATGAAAAAATGAAGTATTATTCAAAGATGAAAAAATGTAAAACTTATATTGATGTTTTAAAAAATAAATATTGTATAAAATTGAAGATTAAAAACGTAAATTGTATATTAATGTTGTATTGGAAAATATTGTTTAATATTAAAAGAAATTATAAAAATTGAGTTAAAGTTGAATGAATTGTAAAATGATTAAAATTGAAATGTAGAATTGAGATATAAAATTATTAAAATTAAATGCAACATGGTTATGAAAATTTAATTCAATTTTGGAAATTAAATGTAAAATTGTTGTAAAAGGAATTAAAAAGTTATTTGAAAAAAGTATAAAAATTGAATTAAAAAATATTGAAACAATTGTTAAAATGCTATAAAAATAAAAAATGTTTTAGGGAAACGACCGAGCCTAATCTCTTAAGGATAGGTGAATTTTCTTAACCAATTGTTAAGAGTGCATAATTCGGTTTTTAAAACAAAATGTTTAAAGAAAGAATAAAAGGAAAATAAATATAAATGTATTGAAGAAAAAATGTATTAAAATAAAGTTGAAAAGGAATTGAAATGTATATTAATGAAAAAATGGTTAATAAAATCGAAAATGTATATAAAATTGACAAATGTTTAATAAAGTTAAAAGTTGGAAACAAAATATTGTTAAAATATAAAAATAAATTTGTAAAAGAAACTAATGAAATAATGTATGTAAAAGAATAAATTTATAAAGTAAGATAAATTATTTGAATTATATAAAAAAAAAAAAATTGATATATAAAAGGTATATATAAAATTATACCTATTTTAAAAAAAAATTTGTATATTAAAAATTGTGAAAAAAATATATATGAAAATAAAATGTATAGAAAATAAGATTAAAAAAATTGTAAAAAAAAAAGCTGAGTAAATTGAACAACTCTGAATTGCCCAACATTCAAAAAATGTATCCATTTTTTGTACTTCAAAGGGGGAGGTGTTGTGGAATAAAAACACCGTCTTTGTAATAAACGATAACTAATTGTTTGTACCATAAAATATTTGCTTTTCGCATTGCGTAACAAGAACAATATTTATTCAAATATAAAATATTGTTCTAGTTAAATTTGTATTATTAAATTGTGTCAATAATTTAATAATGCTTAGTGCGCAATTTTGTCGACTATGCAATTTTGGGTATGAAAACAAACAATTAATAATAATTAATATTGAGTGCAATTACTCAATCATAAATTAATTATGTTATTAATAAAACAAAGTTCGTTTACATTTTTATGTAAACAAAGGCCGGCGAATTAATATTTGCCTATAAATACGTTGGTTTTTTGGTAATTCAGGGAGTTGAAATTTGTTCAGCTTTGTTTAAACAACTCTCGAAACAATAAAGTTTTGTACAGAGTTAATGTTTAATAATAAAGCTATTCTGAACAAATAAAGTCTAAAATATTAAATTTGGAGTTTTATTCAAACAGGATATTATTTAACTGGCAAAAGTCAAAAATAATATCTTCCAAATAACAAATATTAACGCTTCCAGTTTTTATATTCGACAAATATATAATATATTGGCACAAGAGCCATATAATTATAACATCGAATATATTAAACACAACACTAATATTAGACCCACATTTGTCGATCCACTCGAACCTCCAAAAGTTAAACACTTCATTAACTCGCAAAATAGTTAGGAAAATAAATACTTACTAGGGCGACTTAGGGAACGCAGAATATTTGATGATGGTCGAATATACCTGGCTTACACAAACAACTACAAGATATATGTATAGATGGCAGAACAAAAACAAGTACTCTGGTTTCTATACAGCAAGAAGGGTTCCCAACAGATCTGGTCGCACTACGCTCTCTATATTATCGTTTCCATGCTTATTTCGGGTTCTCCACTCAACAAATTGACAAATATCTCACAACTTTTGCATCACATTTAGATTCAAAGCATCTTCTTCAAATCCAAAGAGCCCGAGAGGAGCAGGATAAGTTTTTTCGTCCCATCCCAGAAAAAAAACAATCAGAAAAAAAGGTTACTTTATCCGCTTCTTTTAATCCCATAAAGTCACCACAAAACTTAAAAATTTTATACCACAATTGCGGAAAAATTAAAAATCTTTTTATCGATGCCATCCACACTATACGACGTTCTAATTATCACAGCTTAATGACACTTATAGTAAAGAAGAAATCTTAGACAGTTATTGGACAATTTACAGAAATGACAGGGACTATAGCTATACTGGTCTATCTAGAGGTGGTGGTGTCCTGATTGCTGCTCGCAATTCGTTTTTAAGTGATGAAATAATCACAAACCCCTCGATGCCATTTGAGCACAAAGTTATCAGATTACGTCTAAAAAGTAAAAATTTCTATCTTGGTGCGGTATATATACCACCCAACTCAGATATCTCCAAATATCAAGAAATTTGCGATATTTTTCAATCTGTAAATAGCACATTAAGCGTAGATGATAACATATTCTTCTTTGGTGACTTTAATCGGCCCAATTTATCTTTTATATTGGACGAATCTGACAATGGTCTATTACCTTCTAATCTATCTGACGAAATTGACTTCAAGTTAATCGATACATTTTATAGTAATGACTTACAACAGGTAGTTCTAAAACCGAATTCTAATGGTAAATGGTTAGATTTAATTTTCTCAAATGCCTGACGAAGCTGTCGTTTCTTCTCCTAGTTCAACAGCGAATCTTTTTTCAAATTCTATCCACCATTCTGCCATCTCAGTTGATCTACATACCTCTAACTATTACTAATTTTTCAAACTCGTACAATAATTTAATTGTATATGATTTCAAAAATGCAAATTATGATTGCATTATTAATGATTTCTCCTTAATTGACTGGTCCAATATTTTACCACATACGGATATCGATATCCTGGTTTCATTCTTTTGTGATATTATTATGACGACTGTTGACAAATATGTCCCTAAAATTATCAAAAAAGCCAAATTATCAGAACCATGGTTAAATATTGAACTAAGAGCTATGCGTAATCGGAGAAACAAATTGTATAAAGCAATCAAAGTTGGCAGCAATGATGAAGAAATTTTAACAGAATATGAAAAATTGGCTACGGAATTTTCTAAAGAATCGCGCGCAGCATACGACGCCTACGTTAACAAAGTAGGTAAAAACATAGTCAAAGACCCAAAAAAATTCTTTGAATTCGTTAATATGAAACGAAAAAGCTCAGGATACCCTATTTCTATGTTTAGACCAAAGGCCCTGATCCTGATACTATTCCTCATATGTTTTTGTGTCAGTGTTCAGAAGTCCTAGCAATTCCGCTTCAGCAAATTTTTAACAAATCACTTTCTCTTGGCCTTTATCCAGCTTCTAGGAAGTCTTCATTTATTACGCCTATCCATAAAAGTGGTGATAAAAGAAATGTAGAGAACTACAGAGGAATCGCCATTATATCATATATACCTAAGCTCTTTGAAAAAATTGTCTGCTTTAAAAAAAATGTATATACTGACTTCAGTAAGGCATTTGACCGAGTAGACCACCTTACCCTGTCATCGAAATTGGAAAAAATTAGTATCGCAGGCACATTATTAGATTGGATTAAATCTGACCGTATTAATAGGATTCAATACGCTAAATTCCAGGGACTATTGTCTGAAGATTCAGGTTACTTCAGGTGTACCTAAAGGCAGTCATCTGGGCCCACTTCTTTTCAATATCTTCATTGCTGACATATCTGAGGTTTTAGCAGACATCCCACATCTACTGTATGCAGATGACCTGAAAATTTACCACCTCATATCCTCCGCATCTGATGCCACATTTCTTCAAGCTAAACTTCGTGCACTAGATGACTGGTGCTCTCGCAATAAGCTACACCTTAATACAATGAAGTGCCACGTAATTAGTTTCTATAGAAAGCGGACAACTATCAATTTTAACTATTCCCTTAATGATACTTTACTTGACATAGTTGATAAAATAAACGATCTGGGTATTCTGTTAGACAACAAAATTATGTTTTGACCTCCATTACGATAGAATTATTGGCAAAGCATATAAATTACTTGGTTTCATTAAGAGAAGGGCGCAAGAATTCAAAAACATCTGGGTGACTAAGTCGTTATATTGCTCCTTGGTGCGCCCCATTTTAGAATATGGGTGTATCATATGGAATCCTGTATTTAAAATTCACAGCAACAAAATTGAGTCAGTGCAGAAACATTTTATTCTATTTGCACTGAGAGATCTACACAATCCCACTGATTTCGAAAACTTACCAAACTATACAATTAGGCTCAAACTAATAAATCTTATTTCCCTATCTTCAAGAAGGACTTTACTAGCAACTTGTTTCACACTAGATGTCCTGAACAAAAAATTACTGCTAATTACATATGTAGCAGAATCGTGTATAATAATGATACCAGACAAACAAGGCATACAAAATTTCTTAAGGAATATAATCATCGAACAGAATATGCGATGAATGAACCAATTAATAGATGTTGTATGCTTTTCAATCAGTATTCAAATCACTTTACACCTACCATCTCCAAATATACATATAAAAACAGTCTTTGTTCAATTCTAAATTAAAATTTCCTATTCATTCCATTCCTACTTTTTCTAAATCCTAAATAAGTTTTAAAAAAGTTAAAAACATTTTTAAGTCATGCAGTTTTAAGCTTTGATTTTAAATCTGTAATTGATTAAATAATTGATTAAATAAATAAACAAATATATAATTAACATCAATAATGTAATATAAAATAAGTGTAACAGTGTCTTATAAGGCACTGTTACACTTAATAACTATAACTAAGTTACACAATTTTATTTTTATGTTATTTGTTAATATAATATAATGTTGTTCGGTGAGCTAGATAAAATTAAAATTAATTAAATTCTTCTCCGTGAACTAAAAATAAAAGACTATGCTTCGCTTACGATCAAATTATTTATTTATTAAATATCGAGAAAAAAAAATTGTATATAATTTATTAAAAAAAAATTAATTAAATAAAAAAAAAATTTAAACAAATTAAATTATTAATTTATATAAATTTACAAAATGCGTTAACGTTACGTTAATTGTATGTATGCCTTAATAAAAAAAAAATTGCGTTTGAAGTTGCGTTAATTATGTGTATACCTTAATTCAATATGCACAACAAAAGTATTTAAATTTCACCCAATACTGACACTGTATACAAAACCGCGGTTCTTTTATGTTTGATGCAAAAGCGATACCAATGCGAAAGACACTAACTTCAAAATGATTATCAAAATTTACTAATATTTGCGCCAAATTTTAATTAAACAAATGAAATTATATGTTTATTATGTATAATATCAAATACTACCAAGGTGGTGTAAATAAAATTCACGATAATAAAAAAAATTGTTTAAATATATCCGTAAAATTTTAACTTTAAACAACAAAAAAAAAACGATTTATACTTGTCCGTTGCGGTTTTAGTTGGGGTTTCAAATACTGTTGTTAACGCAATTGCTTTATTGTAATTGATTGTTTGACACAAAAAAAATAAATTCTACTTTATGTTATGGCCCGTTAGCAATTTAAATTGTTTAATTTTGCATTGACCAAATATAACCAAATTACTCTATTTATATACAAATAGTAAAATAAAAAAAAGAATCAATATGATTTTATTATATTTCCAAAAAAAACAAAAAATATTTTATTTATTTATGTGTGATGTTGTAAATTATAATTTCCAAATTATAATTTTAAATTGCTCCAATTTCTAAAATATTCGAGAAAAAAAACCAAAGGAATGAATTGTACGAATTATTCCCAAAATGGCAGAAAAAAAAACCTTATATAATTCTACAACAAATTATTATTCCCAAAGTAAAGTAGGAACAATCATAAAATTTCCACTTTCGTGTATTTATGATCTTATCCATACAATACTCACGTTGATTTTCGTTGTTTGTTGTTTGTAGTTGAATCCTTGTTATATTTTTGTTGTATTGTTGCAAAAATTATGTTTGTTTGCGATGATGTGTTGTTTGCAATAATTTTGATAAATTTGCCTTGTTTTGATTAATTTAATGTGAATCTCACCAAAATCTGATAACGAAAGAGAATGATTAATTCGTTGCGCCGTCTTTTATAGTTTGTTCTGGTCCATTTTTTGCAGGGCTGCACGTTAATTATAGCATATTACCTTGTAAACCTACCATAAACTACTTAATTTATTTATTTCCATGTTATATCAAATTTTTATGATATATTTGCCTTCAGATGTTCTTAATTTGTTATGTTTTGTAACATTTTATTGTTTTCTCCTGTTAAATTTTATAATTTTTGTGATTTAAATTATGCTATAATTTATCTAATTTGTACATCCCTGCGTTACATTTCATCGATATAGTGGCACCTTGCCGTTTGCTGAATTAAGAGAACTTAATTTGTTGTTCTATATCTATCTCGCTTACCCGATCGGTTTCATTCACTCCAATTATGTTTTCCATAACATATTTAAAAGCATAATTTTATGTTTTATGCTCCTTTTCTTATGTTTTGCATAAGATTTTTGGATTCGCGACACTTCATTCTACTGGGTAAGTAAGATTGTATATGTCTGAACATAAAGTTCTGCACATAGGGCAATCAACAAGTTCTCGTTTGACAGCCGCAAACGAGCAGAAGTTTTTCCAGAATTTCGGCTAAAATCAAGAATAAATTCAGGTAAGTTCTACAATTTATTATTTAGGAGCCTTTTCTGGTTCCATTAATATATATAAACCATGGATTACGGCATTGTACATGTCTAATCCAATATTTTCATATATATCTAAATTTTCATTGTTTTTTTTACAGGTTATGCCGGTTTGTTTACCATTGGACATCAATTTCCAATAAATAAATTCAACTATGCAATAGTTGTTGAGGACACCTAAGGTATGTTGCGTTTTATATTTTGTATATTGAATATAAAAAACATTTATTTTCAGATAAAACAACCTGGAATTTTTATTGTACCACACCTTGGATGGAATTAAAGTTAAGTAATTAAAATCATTTCATTTCATTTTTACTAATATATTTATTTTATTTTAGGTTGGCTAAACATTCTCCCCCCTGTTGAACGAATCCGTTCAACAATCTATTCCTTTGCCTTTTTGTTGGTACGTGTGCGCCGTTGATGATGGTGAAATTTCACCTTCCCATCAGTGTACACACGAACCCGAACGCTCCAACGATCTGGTAGATTGATTCGAAAATCCCTTTGTTTTGATCGTAGAATTTTCTGAAAATCTATCCTTTTCAAAACATGTTTCGGGATAAAAATATGTTCGCCTTCCCTGGTAATGAATTTTTGAATATCATTTTCAATCCGCATTTTTATTTCAGTGATGGTTTCAGATGGCCGAATCGAGTTCCAATCAGTGATGTATCGATTATTAATCACGACGGTTGACTCCTCTTTCTCAGCTGGTTTTGCTGCTGCTGATTCATCACGTTGCGGTGACAATTGGACATCCTCCCAAATGGTCAAAAAATCTTCATTTTCAAATTGATTCATTTTACCTATTATGGAAAAAAAAATAAAGTATTAGTTAATTATTATGCATTTGAATAACATAGAACACTTGGACGACAACAGAACATAACGATACAACATGTCATTTTTTAAACCCCATTAGTTTCTAATGTTGTTACTCTATTAATATCTGTTATCAATGGACAGATTTTTGTAACTGGTCGGCGAAATGAGCTATGTTGCGTCTTAACTTGAACAACACGAGTCAGTCCATCATCTCCTGGATACACTTCTTCTATTTTTCCGAGTGGCCAAAAAGTTGGCGCTGTTGTCTCTTCTTTAACCAGTACTATATCCCCTACTTTGAGATTTGATTCTACTGACTGCCACTTTGTTCGCTGCTGTAGTGTGTTCAAGTATTCAGTCGACCATTTTTTCCAAAATTGCTGTGTCAAATATTGCATGTGCCTCCATCTTTGACCAATTGCCACCTTTTCTAATACAGTTGATTCTGGTACTGCATTTAGTGCTTGACCAATCAAGAAATGTCCAGGTGTTAGAACTTCCATATTATCAGTTTGTTGATCGACTACAGTGAGTGGTCGGGAATTTAGACATGCTTCTACCTGACACAACAACGTCGAATATTCCTCAAATGAATAAATATTTTTTCCGATTACTCTGCGTAGATGAAACTTGATTGACTTTACTCCTGCCTCCCATAATCCACCAAAATGAGGTGCTCCTGGAGGATTAAAATGCCAATTTATTTGTTGTAAACTAAAAAATTGGGTTAGAGCTGGAGATGCTTCCTTCATTGCTTTGTTGAATTCTTTATCTAGAATTACTTCTGCTCCTTTAAAATTTGTTCCACAGTCGGAATATAGATCAGTACATAATCCTCTACGCGATGTAAATCTTCGAAATGCTGCTATAAATGCTGTAGATGTTAAATCTGATACCAATTCTAGATGTATTGCTTTCGTAGCCATGCAAATAAATATGCAAATATATCCTTTGTACTGACGTGCGCTTCGATGTGATGACAATTTTAACATAACTGGCCCTGCAAAATCCATTCCTACATGAACGAAGGGTTTCGTGATGTTAATGCGTGCTCTAGGTAAATTACCCATTAATTGTACTTTCACTTCTTTACGTTGTCGTATACAAATTACGCATTTGTTAATTCGTTTTGCAATCTCCTTTTTTCCATTTATAATCCAATACATGTGTCGACTTGTGTTCAGTACTAAATTTACACCTCCATGAAGTGTATCTTGATGTAACTCGTCAATTATGATATTAGTTATATGATGATTCGATGGCAAAATTATTGGATGTTTTCTATTGTATGGTATATTTGCATTTTCCAATCTTCCTCTTACTCGCATGACTTGGTGCTCATCTAAAAACGGCATTAACGAACTTAGTTTTGATTTCTGACTTATAGCATTTCCTTTAATTAGCTGTTGATATTCCTCGTTGAATTCGCATTGTTGTATTCTCTTACATATTGTATTTTGTGCTAAGCGTATTTCATTTGCTGTTAATGTTCCACTTGTTTTATCACTTTCTTTTTTGCGTTGTATTTAAACCGTAGTGCTAATGCTATTATTCGTGATAGTTTTACAAACGACGAAAACTGTTGAAACGTGTCATCCGTTTGAATAAAAAATGACTTAGATGTTGCTGTTTTTGCTTCTAATACTGGTGTCGTAGTAGCAATACTCAATTTTGGCCATTCGGTTTCATCCTTTACTAACCACGTGGGGCCATTCCACCAAAATTCGTTATGTATAATGTTCTTTACGTTTATTCCTCTGGAAGCCAGATCAGCTGGGTTATGCTCGGTGGGCACATGTCTCCATAAGCTCGGTTCTACTCTTTCTTGTATTTCTGCAACTCTATGTGACACGAATGTTTTCCATTTCGATGGATGATTTTGTATCCATTGTAATGCAATCGTTGAATCTATCCATGCTGTCGTCGCACAATTTTTAAGACCCATAGCATTTTGTGTTGCAGTAAACAATCGAGCTAAAATGAGCGCACCGCACAACTCCAACCGAGGCAAAGTCACAGGTTTGATCGGTGCAACCTTTGTTTTTGACGCAATTAATTTTGATGTTGTAGTTCCATTTTGATGTTGTATCCGCATATATATGACAGCAGCGTAGGCGTGAATAGACGCATCACAAAATCCATGTAATTGCATGCTTATTGCTTGATCGCTGCTACCTAACCACCTTGGAATTCGAATTTTGTTCAAATCCATCAATTCAGTCTTGAAACCTTCCCACTGCGCTGCAATTGTTTGATCTACTTCTGCATCCCATGTTGAACCTGTCATCCATAATTTTTGAATTAACAGCTTTGCCACTATTATCACTGGTGATATCCAACCTAGGGGATCATACAATGATGCAACTTGTGATAAAATCGAACCTTTGGTATTGGCTTGCTTAATTTTACTGACAACCATAAATGTAAAGTGATCGGTTCCTGGATACCATCGAATACCTAATGTTTTCAATATGTCATGTTCATCAAATTTAAATGTTTCTTTTAACTCACGATGATCTAATGGCAAATTTTCTACTACTTCTGGAACATTACTTGCCCATTTGCGTAACTTGAAATGACCCTTTTGTAACATATTTATGCATTGTTGTTGTAATTCGATGGCATCTTCGATGTTGTCTGCCCCACTTAACAAATCGTCAACGTAGAAATCCGAAAATACCGCTTGTGCTGCACGAGGATAGTTTTGCATTTCATCCAATCCTAATTGTTGCAAAGTTTTGATTGCTAAGTACGGAGCTGCTGAAGTTCCAAATGTCACAGTCTTTAGTTGGTAATCACGTTCCATTTTACTTACAAGATCTCTCCAAATGATCCTTTGATATCTGCGATGATCAGGATGTACTAAAATCATGCGATACATTTTCTCTATATCTGCCGTCATTGCAATTTTATATTTTCGCCATTTCATTAAAGTTGCAAACAGTGTTGGTTGGATTGTTGGACCCACCAACATCTGTTCGTTCAATGATTTTCCATTTGTTGTTTTTGCAGAAGCGTCGAACACAACCCGAAGTTTTGTTGTAGTACTTTCTTTAAATACTGCGTGATGTGGAATGTAATAATTTGGTTCATCTTTGTTATCAATTACTATCTCCATCTGTTGCATTTCTATGTATTCATCTAAACATTTTGAATATTCATTTTCCAATTCGATATTGTTTTTCAATTTGTTCTGCAAAATATTATAACGTTTTCGTGACACTTCCTTAGACAAACCTAGCTCTGGATTCCGACCACCAACAAACGGAAGCTTCACTTGATATTGCCCGTTAGAAAGTCTGCTGTGTGTTGTTTTGAAAATCTCTTCACATTCCTGCTCATGACAGAGTTCATCTGCTGGATTTTGACGAATCGTAAAAGTTTGAACATGTTGACTGGACATATTGGAAGTACTTCCTAAAACTATCCATCCTAACATTGTTTGTATTGCAACTGGTTCATCTTTAGGACCTTTAACTAATCCTCCTTGTATGATTTCAGCATATACCTGTGCCCCTAGAAGTATATCTATTGTTCCTGGTTTATGATATGTGGGATCTGCTAATTCTAAATTGTTGAGATGCTCCCACTGCCTTTTTGTAGTTGTGCGTGATGGCAATAAATCCGTAATTTTCTTGATTACAAGCATGCTGACATTCACCTTGTGTGATTTTGACATGTGATCATGCAATTGAATTTTTACTTGTCTATTCGCCATTGCTGTTTTACTCGTGTTGAGACCAGTAACTTCAATTTTAGCTGGCGTACCATGAACTCCCAATCTTTTACAACTGCTTTCTGTGATAAACGATGATTGAGATCCAGGATCCACTAAACAGCGTAACATTATTGATCTTCCATTTCGATCATAAACTGCGACTAATGCTGTTGCCAGAAGTACTTCATGTTGCTCAGTTGTCAAAAAATTTGCTGATTGCTCCGTCATTGTGCAATTATTATTGGATTGCGACTTTTCTCTTTGACGACCTTGCCCTTCAGTTCTGTGCTGATCCTTAACCCCCTGTGAGTTATGTGATGATCCATGAACGTTAGGATTGGTTAAATGTAACAAACTGTGATGATTTTTTTGACACTGTCTACATGTGTTTTTGCTTGTGCACTTCGTGACAACATGGCCTCCAGAAAAACAATTAAAACATCGACCACTGTTTCCAATACATATTCTACGTTGTTTGATGTCCATTTGTAAAATTTTTTTACATGTTCCAACGTAATGTGAACCATTGCAAGCTGGACATTTAGTACTTGTAGCGCTATGATAACTTTTGGTGACTGTTGTTGTTTTACTAGTTGTTGTTGAATGTGATACGGCTTCTAAAACTCTGAATCTTGTATTCAAAAATTTCTTAAATTTGTCCAGTGACGGAAGATCTTGTCCATCACCTAACTCTTCTTCCCAAAGTCGCATTGTGACAAATGGTACCTTTTGTACTAGTAAGTAAATGATAATTGTATCCCATGTGGATATATCAACTTCTAGTGATTTTAATTGCTGTTCACATTCTTCTGTTGTTTCAATAAGTTGTTTTAATGCCTTGCTACTTTCGGTGAGTAATTTTGGTTGATTCACTAATATTTTTATTTGTGTGTTTACTAATAATCTTTTATTCTCATATCTGCATTTCAATTTTGTCCAAGCAGGTTCATAATCATCGTTTGTAATTGGAATGTGTCTTAGTAGTCGTTCCGCTTCACCAACTAAACATCCTTTCAAATATTGTAGTTTTTGTACTGGATACAGTTGTGTGTTAGCATGAATCATAGTGGTAAACAAATCGTGAAATGATCTGCACTCCATATAATCGCCATTAAATTTCGGCAATGTTATGCGTGGTAGATGTACTTGAACATTAGCATGATGTATTGTATCATTCATAGTTGTATCTGTGATGACTGGTTGTTTAACTTCTGCTGGTTGTTTAAGCTTCAAGTTATCCTTTAATTCACCAATATATTCTGTATATAGTACATCTATATCTGCATACACATCGTTCACTATGTAGTTATCAGCGCATTGTTCTCCAGATGTTGCAATTAATTCACGAATAATTGTATCGTTGTCATTAAACTGCTTCCATTGTTCATCCAAACTACTGATCTTCGTTTCGTAGAATCCCACGTTTCGCTTGTCAAGCTTAGTTTTCTTGGCGTTGATGATAATCCGTTGAATTTTATCTGCCAACACTTGCTGTTTTGTCAGAGCACCTTTCAGTTGCATAGACATGTTAAAATACAACCACGGTATAGCGTTTGATAAAAGATTAATTTTATTTGGCTAAAAACTGACTGGACAATAACAATTAAACGTTACCAACTAACCCTGCTTTTAAATTGCCAACTATTGCACCACTGACGTACAAATTTCAAATAAAATGAAAAGACAACAATCAATTACTACCCTAAATATTCAATAATTATTAATCGGACCGCGCGTTACAATATATCCGGTTCGAAGGACCAAAATGTTCGGTGAGCTAGATAAAATTAAAATTAATTAAATTCTTCTCCGTGAACTAAAAATAAAAGACTATGCTTCGCTTACGATCAAATTATTTATTTATTAAATATCGAGAAAAAAAAATTGTATATAATTTATTAAAAAAAAATTAATTAAATAAAAAAAAAATTTAAACAAATTAAATTATTAATTTATATAAATTTACAAAATGCGTGAACGTTCCGTTAATTGTATGTATGCCTTAATAAAAAAAAAAATTGCGTTTGAAGTTGCGTTAATTATGTGTATACCTTAATTCAATATGCACAACAAAAGTATTTAACTGTCACCCAATACTGACACTGTATACAAAACCGCGTGTTCTTTTATGTTTGATGCAAAAGCGATACCAATGCGAAAGACACTAACTTCAAAATGATTATCAAAATTTATTAATATTTGCGCCAAATTTTAATTAAACAAATGAAATTATATGTTTATTATGTATAATATCAAATACTACCAAGGTGGTGTAAATAAAATTCACGAAAATAAAAAAAATTGTTTTAAATATATCCGTAAAATTTTAACTTTAAACAACAAAAAAAAAACGATTTATACTTGTCAGTTGCGGTTTTAGTTGGGGTTTCAAATACTGTTGTTAACGCAATTGCTTTATTGTAATTGATTGTTTGACACAAAAAAAATAAATTCTACTTTATGTTATGGCCCGTTAGCAATTTAAATTGTTTAATTTTGCATTGACCAAATATAACCAAATTACTCTATTTATATACAAATAGTAAAATAAAAAAAAGAATCAATATGATTTTATTATATTTCCAAAAAAAACAAAAAATATTTTATTTATTTATGTGTGATGTTGTAAATTATAATTTCCAAATTATAATTTTAAATTGCTCCAATTTCTAAAATATTCGAGAAAAAAAACCAAAGGAATGAATTGTACGAATTATTCCCAAAATGGCAGAAAAAAAAACCTTATATAATTCTACAACAAATTATTATTCCCAAAGTAAAGTAGGAACAATCATAAAATTTCCACTTTCGTGTATTTATGATCTTATCCATACAATACTCACGTTGATTTTCGTTGTTTGTTGTTTGTAGTTGACTCCTTGTTATATTTTTGTTGTATTGTTGCAAAAATTATGTTTGTTTGCGATGATGTGTTGTTTGCAATAATTTTGATAAATTTGCCTTGTTTTGATTAATTTAATGTGAATCTCACCAAAATCTGATAACGAAAGAGAATGATTAATTCGTTGCGCCGTCTTTTATAGTTTGTTCTGGTCCATTTTTTGCAGGGCTGCACGTTAATTATAGCATATTACCTTGTAAACCTACCATAAACTACTTAATTTATTTATTTCCATGTTATATCAAATTTTTATGATATATATATTTAAAAGCATAATTTTATGTTTTATGCTCCTTTTCTTATGTTTTGCATAAGATTTTTGGATTCGCGACACTTCATTCTACTAGGTAAGTAAGATTGTATATGTCTGAACATAAAGTTCTGCACATAGGGCAATCAACAAGTTCTCGTTTGACAGCCGCAAACGAGCAGAAGTTTTTCCAGAATTTCGGCTAAAATCAAGAATAAATTCAGGTAAGTTCTACAATTTATTATTTAGGAGCCTTTTCTGGTTCCATTAATATATATAAACCATGGATTACGGCATTGTACATGTCTAATCCAATATTTTCATATATATCTAAATTTTCATTGTTTTTTTTACAGGTTATGCCGGTTTGTTTACCATTGGACATCAATTTCCAATAAATTGATCCAATTGGTAAATTCAACTATGAAATAGTTGTTGAGGACACCTAAGGTATGTTGCGTTTTATATTTTGTATATTGAATATAAAAAACATTTATTTTCAGATAAAACAACCTGGAATTTTTATTGTACCACACCTTGGATGGAATTAAAGTTAAGTAATTAAAATCATTTCATTTCATTTTTACTAATATATTTATTTTATTTTAGGTTGGCTAAACATTCTCCCCCCTGTTGAACGAATCCGTTCAACAATCTATTCCTTTGCCTTTTTGTTGGTACGTGTGCGCCGTTGATGATGGTGAAATTTCACCTTCCCATCAGTGTACACACGAACCCGAACGCTCCAACGATCTGGTAGATTGATTCGAAAATCCCTTTGTTTTGATCGTAGAATTTTCTGAAAATCTATCCTTTTCAAAACATGTTTCGGGATAAAAATATGTTCGCCTTCCCTGGTAATGAATTTTTGAATATCATTTTCAATCCGCATTTTTATTTCAGTGATGGTTTCAGATGGCCGAATCGAGTTCCAATCAGTGATGTATCGATTATTAATCACGACGGTTGACTCCTCTTTCTCAGCTGGTTTTGCTGCTGCTGATTCATCACGTTGCGGTGACAATTGGACATCCTCCCAAATGGTCAAAAAATCTTCATTTTCAAATTGATTCATTTTACCTATTATGGGAAAAAAATAAAGTATTAGTTAATTATTATGCATTTGAATAACATAGAACACTTGGACGACAACAGAACATAACGATACAACATGTCATTTTTTAAACCCCATTAGTTTCTAATGTTGTTACTCTATTAATATCTGTTATCAATGGACAGATTTTTGTAACTGGTCGGCGAAATGAGCTATGTTGCGTCTTAACTTGAACAACACGAGTCAGTCCATCATCTCCTGGATACACTTCTTCTATTTTTCCGAGTGGCCAAAAAGTTGGCGCTGTTGTCTCTTCTTTAACCAGTACTATATCCCCTACTTTGAGATTTGATTCTACTGACTGCCACTTTGTTCGCTGCTGTAGTGTGTTCAAGTATTCAGTCGACCATTTTTTCCAAAATTGCTGTGTCAAATATTGCATGTGCCTCCATCTTTGACCAATTGCCACCTTTTCTAATACAGTTGATTCTGGTACTGCATTTAGTGCTTGACCAATCAAGAAATGTCCAGGTGTTAGAACTTCCATATTATCAGTTTGTTGATCGACTACAGTGAGTGGTCGGGAATTTAGACATGCTTCTACCTGACACAACAACGTCGAATATTCCTCAAATGAATAAATATTTTTTCCGATTACTCTGCGTAGATGAAACTTGATTGACTTTACTCCTGCCTCCCATAATCCATCAAAATGAGGTGCTCCTGGAGGATTAAAATGCCAATTTATTTGTTGTAAACTAAAAAATTGGGTTAGAGCTGGAGATGCTTCCTTCATTGCTTTGTTGAATTCTTTATCTAGAATTACTTCTGCTCCTTTAAAATTTGTTCCACAGTCGGAATATAGATCAGTACATAATCCTCTACGCGATGTAAATCTTCGAAATGCTGCTATAAATGCTGTAGATGTTAAATCTGATACCAATTCTAGATGTATTGCTTTCGTAGCCATGCAAATAAATATGCAAATATATCCTTTGTACTGACGTGCGCTTCGATGTGATGACAATTTTAACATAACTGGCCCTGCAAAATCCATTCCTACATGAACGAATGGTTTCGTGATGTTAATGCGTGCTCTAGGTAAATTACCCATTAATTGTACTTTCACTTCTTTACGTTGTCGTATACAAATTACGCATTTGTTAATTCGTTTTGCAATCTCCTTTTTTCCATTTATAATCCAATACATGT
Source organism: Empis stercorea (assembly GCA_949752835.1). Taxonomy (NCBI): domain Eukaryota; kingdom Metazoa; phylum Arthropoda; class Insecta; order Diptera; family Empididae; genus Empis; species Empis stercorea. The sequence continues at coordinate 42,733,866 of OX457088.1, forward strand.
GTCGACTTGTGTTCAGTACTAAATTTACACCTCCATGAAGTGTATCTTGATGTAACTCGTCAATTATGATATTAGTTATATGATGATTCGATGGCAAAATTATTGGATGTTTTCTATTGTATGGTATATTTGCATTTTCCAATCTTCCTCTTACTCGCATGACTTGGTGCTCATCTAAAAACGGCATTAACGAACTTAGTTTTGATTTCTGACTTATAGCATTTCCTTTAATTAGCTGTTGATATTCCTCGTTGAATTCGCATTGTTGTATTCTCTTACATATTGTATTTTGTGCTAAGCGTATTTCATTTGCTGTTAATGTTCCACTTGTTTTATCACCTTTCTTTTTTGCGTTGTATTTAAACCGTAGTACTAATGCTATTATTCGTGATAGTTTTACAAACGACGAAAACTGTTGAAACGTGTCATCCGTTTGAATAAAAAATGACTTAGATGTTGCTGTTTTTGCTTCTAATACTGGTGTCGTAGTAGCAATACTCAATTTTGGCCATTCGGTTTCATCCTTTACTAACCACGTAGGGCCATTCCACCAAAATTCGTTATGTATAATGTTCTTTACGTTTATTCCTCTGGAAGCCAGAGCAGCTGGGTTATGCTCGGTGGGCACATGTCTCCATAAGCTCGGTTCTACTCTTTCTTGTATTTCTGCAACTCTATGTGACACGAATGTTTTCCATTTCGATGGATGATTTTGTATCCATTGTAATGCAATCGTTGAATCTATCCATGCTGTCGTCGCACAATTTTTAAGACCCATAGCATTTTGTGTTGCAGTAAACAATCGAGCTAAAATGAGCGCACCGCACAACTCCAACCGAGGCAAAGTCACAGGTTTGATCGGTGCAACCTTTGTTTTTGACGCAATTAATTTTGATGTTGTAGTTCCATTTTGATGTTGTATCCGCATATATATGACAGCAGCGTAGGCGTGAATAGACGCATCACAAAATCCATGTAATTGCATGCTTATTGCTTGATCGCTGCTACCTAACCACCTTGGAATTCGAATTTTGTTCAAATCCATCAATTCAGTCTTGAAACCTTCCCACTGCGCTGCAATTGTTTGATCTACTTCTGCATCCCATGTTGAACCTGTCATCCATAATTTTTGAATTAACAGCTTTGCCACTATTATCACTGGTGATATCCAACCTAGGGGATCATACAATGATGCAACTTGTGATAAAATCGAACCTTTGGTATTGGCTTGCTTAATTTTACTGACAACCATAAATGTAAAGTGATCGGTTCCTGGATACCATCGAATACCTAATGTTTTCAATATGTCATGTTCATCAAATTTAAATGTTTCTTTTAACTCACGATGATCTAATGGCAAATTTTCTACTACTTCTGGAACATTACTTGCCCATTTGCGTAACTTGAAATGACCCTTTTGTAACATATTTATGCATTGTTGTTGTAATTCGATGGCATCTTCGATGTTGTCTGCCCCACTTAACAAATCGTCAACGTAGAAATCCGAAAATACCGCTTGTGCTGCACGAGGATAGTTTTGCATTTCATCCAATCCTAATTGTTGCAAAGTTTTGATTGCTAAGTACGGAGCTGCTGAAGTTCCAAATGTCACAGTCTTTAGTTGGTAATCACGTTCCATTTTACTTACAGGATCTCTCCAAATGATCCTTTGATATCTGCGATGATCAGGATGTACTAAAATCATGCGATACATTTTCTCTATATCTGCCGTCATTGCAATTTTATATTTTCGCCATTTCATTAAAGTTGCAAACAGTGTTGGTTGGATTGTTGGACCCACCAACATCTGTTCGTTCAATGATTTTCCATTTGTTGTTTTTGCAGAAGCGTTGAACACAACCCGAAGTTTTGTTGTAGTACTTTCTTTAAATACTGCGTGATGTGGAATGTAATAATTTGGTTCATCTTTGTTATCAATTACTATCTCCATCTGTTGCATTTCTATGTATTCATCTAAACATTTTGAATATTCATTTTCCAATTCGATATTGTTTTTCAATTTGTTCTGCAAAATATTATAACGTTTTCGTGACACTTCCTTAGACAAACCTAGCTCTGGATTCCGACCACCAACAAACGGAAGCTTCACTTGATATTGCCCGTTAGAAAGTCTGCTGTGTGTTGTTTTGAAAATCTCTTCACATTCCTGCTCATGACAGAGTTCATCTGCTGGATTTTGACGAATCGTAAAAGTTTGAACATGTTGACTGGACATATTGGAACTACTTCCTAAAACTATCCATCCTAACATTGTTTGTATTGCAACTGGTGCATCTTTAGGACCTTTAACTAATCCTCCTTGTATGATTTCAGCATATACCTGTGCCCCTAGAAGTATATCTATTGTTCCTGGTTTATGATATGTGGGATCTGCTAATTCTAAATTGTTGAGATGCTCCCACTGCCTTTTTGTAGTTGTGCGTGATGGCAATAAATCCGTAATTTTCTTGATTACAAGCATGCTGACATTCACCTTGTGTGATTTTGACATGTGATCATGCAATTGAATTTTTACTTGTCTATTCGCCATTGCTGTTTTACTCGTGTTGAGACCAGTAACTTCAATTTTAGCTGGCGTACCATGAACTCCCAATCTTTTACAACTGCTTTCTGTGATAAACGATGATTGAGATCCAGGATCCACTAAACAGCGTAACATTATTGATCTTCCATTTCGATCATAAACTGCGACTAATGCTGTTGCCAGAAGTACTTCATGTTGTTCAGTTGTCAAAAAATTTGCTGATTGCTCCGTCATTGTGCAATTATTATTGGATTGCGACTTTTCTCTTTGACGACCTTGCCCTTCAGTTCTGTGCTGATCCTTAACCCCCTGTGAGTTATGTGATGATCCATGAACGTTAGGATTGGTTAAATGTAACAAACTGTGATGATTTTTTTGACACTGTCTACATGTGTTTTTGCTTGTGCACTTCGTGACAACATGGCCTCCAGAAAAACAATTAAAACATCGACCACTGTTTCCAATACATATTCTACGTTGTTTGATGTCCATTTGTAAAATTTTTTTACATGTTCCAACGTAATGTGAACCATTGCAAGCTGGACATTTAGTACTTGTAGCGCTATGATAACTTTTGGTGACTGTTGTTGTTTTACTAGTTGTTGTTGAATGTGATACGGCTTCTAAAACTCTGAATCTTGTATTCAAAAATTTCTTAAATTTGTCCAGTGACGGAAGATCTTGTCCATCACCTAACTCTTCTTCCCAAAGTCGCATTGTGACAAATGGTACCTTTTGTACTAGTAAGTAAATGATAATTGTATCCCATGTGGATATATCAACTTCTAGTGATTTTAATTGCTGTTCACATTCTTCTGTTGTTTCAATAAGTTGTTTTAATGCCTTGCTACTTTCGGTGAGTAATTTTGGTTGATTCACTAATATTTTTATTTGTGTGTTTACTAATAATCTTTTATTCTCATATCTGCATTTCAATTTTGTCCAAGCAGGTTCATAATCATCGTTTGTAATTGGAATGTGTCTTAGTAGTCGTTCCGCTTCACCAACTAAACATCCTTTCAAATATTGTAGTTTTTGTACTGGATACAGTTGTGTGTTAGCATGAATCATAGTGGTAAACAAATCGTGAAATGATCTGCACTCCATATAATCGCCATTAAATTTCGGCAATGTTATGCGTGGTAGATGTACTTGAACATTAGCATGATGTATTGTATCATTCATAGTTGTATCTGTGATGACTGGTTGTTTAACTTCTGCTGGTTGTTTAAGCTTCAAGTTATCCTTTAATTCACCAATATATTCTGTATATAGTACATCTATATCTGCATACACATCGTTCACTATGTAGTTATCAGCGCATTGTTCTCCAGATGTTGCAATTAATTCACGAATAATTGTATCGTTGTCATTAAACTGCTTCCATTGTTCATCCAAACTACTGATCTTCGTTTCGTAGAATCCCACGTTTCGCTTGTCAAGCTTAGTTTTCTTGGCGTTGATGATAATCCGTTGAATTTTATCTGCCAACACTTGCTGTTTTGTCAGAGCACCTTTCAGTTGCATAGACATGTTAAAATACAACCACGGTATAGCGTTTGATAAAAGATTAATTTTATTTGGCTAAAAACTGACTGGACAATAACAATTAAACGTTACCAACTAACCCTGCTTTTAAATTGCCAACTATTGCACCACTGACGTACAAATTTCAAATAAAATGAAAAGACAACAATCAATTACTACCCTAAATATTCAATAATTATTAATCGGACCGCGCGTTACAATATATCCGGTTCGAAGGACCAAAATGTTCGGTGAGCTAGATAAAATTAAAATTAATTAAATTCTTCCCCGTGAACTAAAAATAAAAGACTATGCTTCGCTTACGATCAAATTATTTATTTATTAAATATCGAGAAAAAAAAATTGTATATAATTTATTAAAAAAAAATTAATTAAATAAAAAAAAAATTTAAACAAATTAAATTATTAATTTATATAAATTTACAAAATGCGTGAACGTTCCGTTAATTGTATGTATGCCTTAATAAAAAAAAAAATTGCGTTTGAAGTTACGTTAATTATGTGTATACCTTAATTCAATATGCACAACAAAAGTATTTAACTGTCACCCAATACTGACACTGTATACAAAACCGCGTGTTCTTTTATGTTTGATGCAAAAGCGATACCAATGCGAAAGACACTAACTTCAAAATGATTATCAAAATTTATTAATATTTGCGCCAAATTTTAATTAAACAAATGAAATTATATGTTTATTATGTATAATATCAAATACTACCAAGGTGGTGTAAATAAAATTCACGAAAATAAAAAAAATTGTTTTAAATATATCCGTAAAATTTTAACTTTAAACAACAAAAAAAAAACGATTTATACTTGTCAGTTGCGGTTTTAGTTGGGGTTTCAAATACTGTTGTTAACGCAATTGCTTTATTGTAATTGATTGTTTGACACAAAAAAAATAAATTCTACTTTATGTTATGGCCCGTTAGCAATTTAAATTGTTTAATTTTGCATTGACCAAATATAACCAAATTACTCTATTTATATACAAATAGTAAAATAAAAAAAAGAATCAATATGATTTTATTATATTTCCAAAAAAAACAAAAAATATTTTATTTATTTATGTGTGATGTTGTAAATTATAATTTCCAAATTATAATTTTAAATTGCTCCAATTTCTAAAATATTCGAGAAAAAAAACCAAAGGAATGAATTGTACGAATTATTCCCAAAATGGCAGAAAAAAAAACCTTATATAATTCTACAACAAATTATTATTCCCAAAGTAAAGTAGAAACAATCATAAAATTTCCACTTTCGTGTATTTATGATCTTATCCATACAATACTCACGTTGATTTTCGTTGTTTGTTGTTTGTAGTTGACTCCTTGTTATATTTTTGTTGTATTGTTGCAAAAATTATGTTTGTTTGCGATGATGTGTTGTTTGCAATAATTTTGATAAATTTGCCTTGTTTTGATTAATTTAATGTGAATCTCACCAAAATCTGATAACGAAAGAGAATGATTAATTCGTTGCGCCGTCTTTTATAGTTTGTTCTGGTCCATTTTTTGCAGGGCTGCACGTTAATTATAGCATATTACCTTGTAAACCTACCATAAACTACTTAATTTATTTATTTCCATGTTATATCAAATTTTTATGATATATTTGCCTTCAGATGTTCTTAATTTGTTATGTTTTGTAACATTTTATTGTTTTCTCCTGTTAAATTTTATAATTTTTGTGATTTAAATTATGCTATAATTTATCTAATTTGTACATCCCTGCGTTACATTTCATCGATATAGTGGCACCTTGCCGTTTGCTGAATTAAGAGAACTTAATTTGTTGTTCTATATCTATCTCGCTTACCCGATCGGTTTCATTCACTCCAATTATGTTTTCCATAACATATTTAAAAGCATAATTTTATGTTTTATGCTCCTTTTCTTATGTTTTGCATAAGATTTTTGGATTCGCGACACTTCATTCTACTAGGTAAGTAAGATTGTATATGTCTGAACATAAAGTTCTGCACATAGGGCAATCAACAAGTTCTCGTTTGACAGCCGCAAACGAGCAGAAGTTTTTCCAGAATTTCGGCTAAAATCAAGAATAAATTCAGGTAAGTTCTACAATTTATTATTTAGGAGCCTTTTCTGGTTCCATTAATATATATAAACCATGGATTACGGCATTGTACATGTCTAATCCAATATTTTCATATATATCTAAATTTTCATTGTTTTTTTTACAGGTTATGCCGGTTTGTTTACCATTGGACATCAATTTCCAATAAATTGATCCAATTGGTAAATTCAACTATGAAATAGTTGTTGAGGACACCTAAGGTATGTTGCGTTTTATATTTTGTATATTGAATATAAAAAACATTTATTTTCAGATAAAACAACCTGGAATTTTTATTGTACCACACCTTGGATGGAATTAAAGTTAAGTAATTAAAATCATTTCATTTCATTTTTACTAATATATTTATTTTATTTTAGGTTGGCTAAACATTCTCCCCCCTGTTGAACGAATCCGTTCAACAATCTATTCCTTTGCCTTTTTGTTGGTACGTGTGCGCCGTTGATGATGGTGAAATTTCACCTTCCCATCAGTGTACACACGAACCCGAACGCTCCAACGATCTGGTAGATTGATTCGAAAATCCCTTTGTTTTGATCGTAGAATTTTCTGAAAATCTATCCTTTTCAAAACATGTTTCGGGATAAAAATATGTTCGCCTTCCCTGGTAATGAATTTTTGAATATCATTTTCAATCCGCATTTTTATTTCAGTGATGGTTTCAGATGGCCGAATCGAGTTCCAATCAGTGATGTATCGATTATTAATCACGACGGTTGACTCCTCTTTCTCAGCTGGTTTTGCTGCTGCTGATTCATCACGTTGCGGTGACAATTGGACATCCTCCCAAATGGTCAAAAAATCTTCATTTTCAAATTGATTCATTTTACCTATTATGGGAAAAAAATAAAGTATTAGTTAATTATTATGCATTTGAATAACATAGAACACTTGGACGACAACAGAACATAACGATACAACATGTCATTTTTTAAACCCCATTAGTTTCTAATGTTGTTACTCTATTAATATCTGTTATCAATGGACAGATTTTTGTAACTGGTCGGCGAAATGAGCTATGTTGCGTCTTAACTTGAACAACACGAGTCAGTCCATCATCTCCTGGATACACTTCTTCTATTTTTCCGAGTGGCCAAAAAGTTGGCGCTGTTGTCTCTTCTTTAACCAGTACTATATCCCCTACTTTGAGATTTGATTCTACTGACTGCCACTTTGTTCGCTGCTGTAGTGTGTTCAAGTATTCAGTCGACCATTTTTTCCAAAATTGCTGTGTCAAATATTGCATGTGCCTCCATCTTTGACCAATTGCCACCTTTTCTAATACAGTTGATTCTGGTACTGCATTTAGTGCTTGACCAATCAAGAAATGTCCAGGTGTTAGAACTTCCATATTATCAGTTTGTTGATCGACTACAGTGAGTGGTCGGGAATTTAGACATGCTTCTACCTGACACAACAACGTCGAATATTCCTCAAATGAATAAATATTTTTTCCGATTACTCTGCGTAGATGAAACTTGATTGACTTTACTCCTGCCTCCCATAATCCATCAAAATGAGGTGCTCCTGGAGGATTAAAATGCCAATTTATTTGTTGTAAACTAAAAAATTGGGTTAGAGCTGGAGATGCTTCCTTCATTGCTTTGTTGAATTCTTTATCTAGAATTACTTCTGCTCCTTTAAAATTTGTTCCACAGTCGGAATATAGATCAGTACATAATCCTCTACGCGATGTAAATCTTCGAAATGCTGCTATAAATGCTGTAGATGTTAAATCTGATACCAATTCTAGATGTATTGCTTTCGTAGCCATGCAAATAAATATGCAAATATATCCTTTGTACTGACGTGCGCTTCGATGTGATGACAATTTTAACATAACTGGCCCTGCAAAATCCATTCCTACATGAACGAATGGTTTCGTGATGTTAATGCGTGCTCTAGGTAAATTACCCATTAATTGTACTTTCACTTCTTTACGTTGTCGTATACAAATTACGCATTTGTTAATTCGTTTTGCAATCTCCTTTTTTCCATTTATAATCCAATACATGTGTCGACTTGTGTTCAGTACTAAATTTACACCTCCATGAAGTGTATCTTGATGTAACTCGTCAATTATGATATTAGTTATATGATGATTCGATGGCAAAATTATTGGATGTTTTCTATTGTATGGTATATTTGCATTTTCCAATCTTCCTCTTACTCGCATGACTTGGTGCTCATCTAAAAACGGCATTAACGAACTTAGTTTTGATTTCTGACTTATAGCATTTCCTTTAATTAGCTGTTGATATTCCTCGTTGAATTCGCATTGTTGTATTCTCTTACATATTGTATTTTGTGCTAAGCGTATTTCATTTGCTGTTAATGTTCCACTTGTTTTATCACCTTTCTTTTTTGCGTTGTATTTAAACCGTAGTACTAATGCTATTATTCGTGATAGTTTTACAAACGACGAAAACTGTTGAAACGTGTCATCCGTTTGAATAAAAAATGACTTAGATGTTGCTGTTTTTGCTTCTAATACTGGTGTCGTAGTAGCAATACTCAATTTTGGCCATTCGGTTTCATCCTTTACTAACCACGTAGGGCCATTCCACCAAAATTCGTTATGTATAATGTTCTTTACGTTTATTCCTCTGGAAGCCAGATCAGCTGGGTTATGCTCGGTGGGCACATGTCTCCATAAGCTCGGTTCTACTCTTTCTTGTATTTCTGCAACTCTATGTGACACGAATGTTTTCCATTTCGATGGATGATTTTGTATCCATTGTAATGCAATCGTTGAATCTATCCATGCTGTCGTCGCACAATTTTTAAGACCCATAGCATTTTGTGTTGCAGTAAACAATCGAGCTAAAATGAGCGCACCGCACAACTCCAACCGAGGCAAAGTCACAGGTTTGATCGGTGCAACCTTTGTTTTTGACGCAATTAATTTTGATGTTGTAGTTCCATTTTGATGTTGTATCCGCATATATATGACAGCAGCGTAGGCGTGAATAGACGCATCACAAAATCCATGTAATTGCATGCTTATTGCTTGATCGCTGCTACCTAACCACCTTGGAATTCGAATTTTGTTCAAATCCATCAATTCAGTCTTGAAACCTTCCCACTGCGCTGCAATTGTTTGATCTACTTCTGCATCCCATGTTGAACCTGTCATCCATAATTTTTGAATTAACAGCTTTGCCACTATTATCACTGGTGATATCCAACCTAGGGGATCATACAATGATGCAACTTGTGATAAAATCGAACCTTTGGTATTGGCTTGCTTAATTTTACTGACAACCATAAATGTAAAGTGATCGGTTCCTGGATACCATCGAATACCTAATGTTTTCAATATGTCATGTTCATCAAATTTAAATGTTTCTTTTAACTCACGATGATCTAATGGCAAATTTTCTACTACTTCTGGAACATTACTTGCCCATTTGCGTAACTTGAAATGACCCTTTTGTAACATATTTATGCATTGTTGTTGTAATTCGATGGCATCTTCGATGTTGTCTGCCCCACTTAACAAATCGTCAACGTAGAAATCCGAAAATACCGCTTGTGCTGCACGAGGATAGTTTTGCATTTCATCCAATCCTAATTGTTGCAAAGTTTTGATTGCTAAGTACGGAGCTGCTGAAGTTCCAAATGTCACAGTCTTTAGTTGGTAATCACGTTCCATTTTACTTACAGGATCTCTCCAAATGATCCTTTGATATCTGCGATGATCAGGATGTACTAAAATCATGCGATACATTTTCTCTATATCTGCCGTCATTGCAATTTTATATTTTCGCCATTTCATTAAAGTTGCAAACAGTGTTGGTTGGATTGTTGGACCCACCAACATCTGTTCGTTCAATGATTTTCCATTTGTTGTTTTTGCAGAAGCGTCGAACACAACCCGAAGTTTTGTTGTAGTACTTTCTTTAAATACTGCGTGATGTGGAATGTAATAATTTGGTTCATCTTTGTTATCAATTACTATCTCCATCTGTTGCATTTCTATGTATTCATCTAAACATTTTGAATATTCATTTTCCAATTCGATATTGTTTTTCAATTTGTTCTGCAAAATATTATAACGTTTTCGTGACACTTCCTTAGACAAACCTAGCTCTGGATTCCGACCACCAACAAACGGAAGCTTCACTTGATATTGCCCGTTAGAAAGTCTGCTGTGTGTTGTTTTGAAAATCTCTTCACATTCCTGCTCATGACAGAGTTCATCTGCTGGATTTTGACGAATCGTAAAAGTTTGAACATGTTGACTGGACATATTGGAAGTACTTCCTAAAACTATCCATCCTAACATTGTTTGTATTGCAACTGGTTCATCTTTAGGACCTTTAACTAATCCTCCTTGTATGATTTCAGCATATACCTGTGCCCCTAGAAGTATATCTATTGTTCCTGGTTTATGATATGTGGGATCTGCTAATTCTAAATTGTTGAGATGCTCCCACTGCCTTTTTGTAGTTGTGCGTGATGGCAATAAATCCGTAATTTTCTTGATTACAAGCATGCTGACATTCACCTTGTGTGATTTTGACATGTGATCATGCAATTGAATTTTTACTAGTCTATTCGCCATTGCTGTTTTACTCGTGTTGAGACCAGTAACTTCAATTTTAGCTGGCGTACCATGAACTCCCAATCTTTTACAACTGCTTTCTGTGATAAACGATGATTGAGATCCAGGATCCACTAAACAGCGTAACATTATTGATCTTCCATTTCGATCATAAACTGCGACTAATGCTGTTGCCAGAAGTACTTCATGTTGCTCAGTTGTCAAAAAATTTGCTGATTGCTCCGTCATTGTGCAATTATTATTGGATTGCGACTTTTCTCTTTGACGACCTTGCCCTTCAGTTCTGTGCTGATCCTTAACCCCCTGTGAGTTATGTGATGATCCATGAACGTTAGGATTGGTTAAATGTAACAAACTGTGATGATTTTTTTGACACTGTCTACATGTGTTTTTGCTTGTGCACTTCGTGACAACATGGCCTCCAGAAAAACAATTAAAACATCGACCACTGTTTCCAATACATATTCTACGTTGTTTGATGTCCATTTGTAAAATTTTTTTACATGTTCCAACGTAATGTGAACCATTGCAAGCTGGACATTTAGTACTTGTAGCGCTATGATAACTTTTGGTGACTGTTGTTGTTTTACTAGTTGTTGTTGAATGTGATACGGCTTCTAAAACTCTGAATCTTGTATTCAAAAATTTCTTAAATTTGTCCAGTGACGGAAGATCTTGTCCATCACCTAACTCTTCTTCCCAAAGTCGCATTGTGACAAATGGTACCTTTTGTACTAGTAAGTAAATGATAATTGTATCCCATGTGGATATATCAACTTCTAGTGATTTTAATTGCTGTTCACATTCTTCTGTTGTTTCAATAAGTTGTTTTAATGCCTTGCTACTTTCGGTGAGTAATTTTGGTTGATTCACTAATATTTTTATTTGTGTGTTTACTAATAATCTTTTATTCTCATATCTGCATTTCAATTTTGTCCAAGCAGGTTCATAATCATCGTTTGTAATTGGAATGTGTCTTAGTAGTCGTTCCGCTTCACCAACTAAACATCCTTTCAAATATTGTAGTTTTTGTACTGGATACAGTTGTGTGTTAGCATGAATCATAGTGGTAAACAAATCGTGAAATGATCTGCACTCCATATAATCGCCATTAAATTTCGGCAATGTTATGCGTGGTAGATGTACTTGAACATTAGCATGATGTATTGTATCATTCATAGTTGTATCTGTGATGACTGGTTGTTTAACTTCTGCTGGTTGTTTAAGCTTCAAGTTATCCTTTAATTCACCAATATATTCTGTATATAGTACATCTATATCTGCATACACATCGTTCACTATGTAGTTATCAGCGCATTGTTCTCCAGATGTTGCAATTAATTCACGAATAATTGTATCGTTGTCATTAAACTGCTTCCATTGTTCATCCAAACTACTGATCTTCGTTTCGTAGAATCCCACGTTTCGCTTGTCAAGCTTAGTTTTCTTGGCGTTGATGATAATCCGTTGAATTTTATCTGCCAACACTTGCTGTTTTGTCAGAGCACCTTTCAGTTGCATAGACATGTTAAAATACAACCACGGTATAGCGTTTGATAAAAGATTAATTTTATTTGGCTAAAAACTGACTGGACAATAACAATTAAACGTTACCAACTAACCCTGCTTTTAAATTGCCAACTATTGCACCACTGACGTACAAATTTCAAATAAAATGAAAAGACAACAATCAATTACTACCCTAAATATTCAATAATTATTAATCGGACCGCGCGTTACAATATATCCGGTTCGAAGGACCAAAATGTTCGGTGAGCTAGATAAAA
>OX457088.1:42746615-42832983 GCA_949752835.1 Empis stercorea
TGGAAGTGTGAATTCATAAAAGGGAAAGTAAAAACAAAAAAAATGTTTAAGTATTTCATAGATAAAATAAATTTAAAGATGGCGCCAACATTAGCTAACGTAATTGAATATGTTTCCAATTTATATCAAGAAATGGCATCTGATGCTATGTCATTTAAAGATGTTGAAAAAATAAAACGGCGCGAATCGTATATTAAAACGCGATTTAAAAATTTAGATTTAATTTTTAAATATGCACAAGATTGGCATTTTAAACTTGTATGCGCAAAAGAAGAAGGAACGCTAAAAGCTGACTATTTTGAATCAGAAGTATTTAATAAAATAAAATTATTATACTTTGATTATGCCGGGAAAATGAACGAAGCCCTTGAATCCGAGAGTAGTGGCTTATCGAAATCAATGTTAACCACAGAAAATTCATGTGATATTAAATTGAAGCCAATTCAATTACCAGCTTTTTCGGGAGGTTACGAAAGCTGGAAACCTTTTTATGATCTTTTTATTTCATTGGTGCATTGCAACAAAGCAATTCCAAATATTCAAAAGTTGCATTATTTAAAATCAGCAATTCATGGTGAAGCAGCTCGGTTGCTTCAACATATCTCACTTGAAGAGAAGAATTATGAATCAGCATGGTCCATATTAACTATGAAAATAAACGGGTTTTAGTAAATATGCAATTACGTATTTTATTTAAGATATGAAAATAAACGGGTTTTAGTAAATATGCAATTACGTATTTTATTTAGTCAAAAAAATCTCACCATAGAAACGGCTGCCGGAATTAAAGAACTTCTAGATACGACAACCGAATATATTCACTCCTTAAGAAATTTAGATATACCAGTCGATACATGGGATGTTATTTTAATGTATATTATTTGCGGTAAATTGCCTACAAATACACAACAATTATATATATATATAATATATAAATATATTTACAAAATTCCTGGAAACGCGTTTTCGAACATTAGAATCTGTAGAACAATCCAAGCCAGTTTTCAAAAGGTTTATAAATCCAGTCTCTTCAAATGCTAATAATTCTAAATTCAGCAAATCTTTTCACACTGGACAAACCGCTGACAATGGTTCACATAAAACTGGTGTGCAATTTCAATCTTGTCGTATTTGTGATGGAAATCACATAATTCGAAGATGTGATAAATTTCTAAAAATGGATATTAAAAATAGATTTGAAATAATTAAAAAAATTTCTGCGTGTACAAATTGTTTGGCTTACAATCATTTAAAAATCTTAACTACATTTCAATACACAACAAGATAATTCTAATAATGCACAAACATAACAATTTCGTAAACCAAATTATAATATGCAACATAATTTAATAAATTCAATTGGTCAAAATTCACAATTATGTGAAACAAATCATAATCAAAACATTACAAATTGGCAAAGTAATCAACAAAATTTAAACCAATCGAAGTCACCAATTCAAAACATACAACAAACAAACGAAATACAAACATATTTTGAACAAAATATTGAAAACTCACAAGTATTATTAGCAACTGCCCTTATTGAAGGTAGTTCATCCAATGGCGATATTCATACTTTCCGAGCATTAATCGATCCTGGGTGTGAGGCAACATTTGTCACAGATTCTGTTGCACAAAAATTACGATTAAAAAGAGAAAAAACTTTAGTTAATATAACTGGTTTAGGACAGTCAAACCCGGGCCTAGCTAAACATAAAGTAACACTTACGCTTCATCAATACGAGCCCAAACCATAAAAAATTGGTACGGTCAGGTAATTTTACATATTAAGTTTTGCTTTACAATTTTAGAAATAAAGAAAAACATTTTTTAAGTTATGTTTAATATTTTTCAATTTGTGATTCATTAACTTACAAAAATTATAAAATTAGTTGTTATAGCGGGTAGTAAAAAAAATATATTCAATCAAAAGTAGATATGATAATTTTTCTTTACAAAAAAAAAAAGACCATAAATATTTGGTACGGCAATTAAAACCATAATTAATATTGGGTTCCGTCACTTTTTTCTTTTAAACCCGTATTGATTCGACTTGATATGGTAGCTACAAGCTTTTGGCACTCTTCTGGAGTTATAATATCCCATATCTGTTGAATTTTTAGCTTTAAATCGTTGATATTTCTGTGCGGATCATTTCTCACCCGACATTTCATTATTGCCCATACTTATTCTATGGGATTCATATCTGGACTAATCTAAATGGCTAATAAATGGCTAATCTAAAACATTTTTTTTACGATTCATCCAATTTTTAGTTACTTTCGCTGTACGGCATGAAGCAGCACCATCATGTTGAAAAGAAGCGTATGTATGTCCTCGAAAGGTCTGGGAAATTTAAAATTCATTGAGGGCACTGTAAAAATACAAAAATATATAAATATTCTGGCAAATGAACTGATGTGTTCCAAAATGTGTGCCAAAATTAAATTCTTTTCAAGAATTTACTATTCAACATGGTGCTGCTTCATGCCGTACAGCGAAAGTAACTAAAAATTGGATGAATTGTAAAAAAAATGTTTTAGATTAGCCATTTATTAGCCATTTAGATTAGTCCAGATATGAATCCCATAGAATAAGTATGGGCAATAATGAAATGTCGGGTGAGAAATGATCCGCACAGAAATATCAACGATTTAAAGCTAAAAATTCAAAAGATATGGGATATTATAACTCCAGAAGAGTGCCAAAAGCTTGTAGCTACCATACCAAGTCGAATCATTACGGGTTTAAAAGAAAAAAGTGACGGAACCCAATATTAATTATGGTTTTAATTGCCGTACCAAATATTTATGGTAATTTTTTTTGTAAAGAAAAATTATCATATCTACTTTTGATTGAAAATTTTTTGTTTAATACCCGTTATAACAACTAATTTTATAATTTTTGTAAGTTAATGAATCACAAATTGAAAAAAATTAATCATAACTTAAAAAATGTTTTTCTTTATTTCTAAAATTGTAAAGCAAAACTTAATATGTGAAAAATACCTGACCGTACCAATTTTTTATGGTTTGGGCTCGTATATAATTCTGATTTTAGATTAAATGTTGACGCCTTTGAGTAGTATAGATATGTTCCTTCTGGCTCACTATTTTCCATACAAAATACAATTTTTTTTGAAAATTTAAAATTCGCAGTTGAGCCAGAAAATCCATATACTTTCCAAAATAAAATCTTCACAACACAACTTTTTTTCATTTTGCTTTGTCCCAATATCCACATATATTTTTTCACGCACATATACTTTTTCGAATTCTCTTCGACTGTATATAATCCGAATATAAGTTTCACTTTCAATTTAAAAAAAATAAAATTTACTACACCACAATAAATTCACGCATAGTATCTTGTTTTTCTCTTTTGTGGTTTACCATATAGATATGTTCCTTCTGGACCACTATTTTCCACACAAAATATAATTTTTTTTAAAATTTTAAATTCTCAGTTGGTCCAGAAAATCCATATACTTTTCAATATAAAATCTACACAACACATTTTTTTTTTTAATTTTGCTTTGTCCCAATATCCACATATATTTTTAGCACAATTCACGCACATATACTTTTTCGAATTCTCTTCGACGGTATATAATCCGAATATAAGTTTCACTTTCAATTTAAAAAAAATAAAATTTATTATACCACAATAAATTCACGCATAGTAACTTTTTTGTATTCTACCATATAAAACTTTTACACATTTGGTTTATTAAAAATTATTTCATTTCAATTTTATAAAATAAAAACTTGTTTTAATTTGCATTAACAAAAATTGTATTCATGATTTTTTATTTATATTTATATTTATGATTTTTTAAAATCGATATTGAAGTTGAATTTAAAAATTAAGAAATTGTAATCAATATTATCTTATTTATATTGAACTTTATATGAAAATTATATATATATTATATATTTCAAATAAATAAAAAGCATTTGCTAGTAATTTTTAAAAAAATTGTATTTATGTACAATTATTTGTACAATTATTCTACAATTAGAAAGTGAAACTTCATTTATTTGCATTTTTTTTAAAAATAAAAATTTGCTTTATCTTCTGGTGAACAATATCACTTCATCATCATCTTCGACATAATATTCACCATCTTCACCATTATCATATTCTTCACTATCTTCAGCTGCTTCACTATCCTCATCTTCATCATATTCTGAATCTTCGTCATCATTATCTTCATATCTCGATGATTCTATTATCGCAGGACAATAAACTGGTGACGACTCCTCTTCTGATGTAAGATCTATAATATAGTCAAATGTATTACAGGTGGACAAATGATTAATATTTTTGTGATTTCTTTAGTTGGTTGAAACATGGAAATTATACTGAAATTATAATTTTTGCATAGTTTTTATACCCAGAATGCAGACTATTTAAAAAAATCCTTCTCAATTTTTCGAAATGAAAATCTATTAATGATATAAATAAAATTGATAAACATATCAGCCAAAGAATGCAAGTTCAAAAATATTTAAATTACAATATGATGATTTTTTTCCGTAAAGAGAATGTAACCTAATAATATAAATTTCTTATTATCAGTCAGATTATTTTAATTTGTATTATTTTAAATTTTTTTAAATATAATTTTCAATTTTATAAATAAAAAAGGGTGCATTAACTTAAAATCCTAATGCCGGTATGACAATGGCTTGAAAATTTCAATTTTTCAGAAACTATCCATTTAGAGGGAGAGGTAATATTTCTTATATGAGAAAAAGATATGAGTGCGAGTAACAAGCTATATTGAAAAAAATCCTGAAAGTAAAAAAAAATCCAAAAAAAATCCAAAAAAAAATCCATGTCGCTAATGATTTGTCACTGTGTAGCAGCAACAAAACCATTTCTGTCAAAAAAAATCGATTTTTTTTTGGATTTTTTTTGTATATTTTTTGACATTCATGTTTTTTTTCAATATTCAAGCATTTTTTTTATTATTTTATTACAAATCGCCGCTTGAATACTTGTATGCTTCATACGCCATTTTAGAGTTTTTTGAGTTAGGACCATATCTGTAGTGTTTGTGAGATTCTCTTTTTAAAACTGCAATTCGTTTTTTCTTATCTCTAATAGTTACTGAGATATCGAGTAGCAGTTTTGCTCCACATCCACTTCTTTTTTTTTCAATGCTTGCTTGCCTCATTTCTCAAAAATCAGAAAAAAGGTAGCACGTAGAGCAACTTTTCTATACATTTTTCAAGTTATTTTTATTAAATGTTTTTTTGCTCTATATAAATGAGCAATGTACATGAAACATTGATATAGAACTTGAATGCCAATTTTTTTTACTTTTGCCTTATATCCATAGTAATTTTCATAGTCATTATATTATAAGATGGCCATGGAGCCGTGCCAGTTATCTTCGGGACCCGTCTTGAAACACGGACCAAGAAGTCTAACATGTGTAAATTGTAAGTTGCAAATTTAGGGTGGATATGGAGCAAAGTGAAAATGTCAGAGGCGTATGAAGCAAACAAGTATTCGAGCGGCGAAATATCTTTGACAGATTAAAAAACAAAAACAATATATTTGACAGCATCAATACGACACTATAGTTGTCTCTCATTCAAAAATATTTGTGTTTCAGTCGCACAAAGAGACATTTTTTAGTTTTTTTTTGGATTTTGTCAAGCCATTGTCATAAGTATCTACTTTTATTATTTTAATAAATTCTACAGTATTTTACAATTTAAAATATCGATAAAATTTCGAATGTGGCGCCGGACAGTATCTGGATGAACACTTATTCCCAATTCACTTGTGAGATTATCAGCAATTTTAACAGCGCTTACTCTAGGATTTTCATTAATTTCTCTTAAAATTACTTGAGAATTTCTATTAGTTACTATTGAAGGCCTGTCAGATCTTGGTTTATTTTTATATTTATCGGTGGTATTAAAGTTTTTTACAACTTTCAACACTTGATTTGCTTAATCCAAAAATATTTGCAATTTTTGGTAGTGGTTTTTTTTTTCATTTTTTAGCTTTATTATTAATTTTCTAACTTCTACTGAAATTTCTTTTCTTATACCACTCATTTTTTACTTAAATAAATGTAAACACATTTTTTTAAATGCAATATTTCTCTGTTGCATATTTGAAAAACAGATTTTTATATTTAGTTCTAGATTTTTTTTTTAATTTTCGCATTTTGTTACAAAATTGTAAAATTATAACATCTTATTATATAACAAAATAAAAGAATTTAATACACCTGAAATATGTTTTTAACCCTTCGTTTTTTAACCCTTCGTTTTTAAATTTTACATACCGTACGTAGACTTTAGTGAGTAAGTGTATCTTTTTCTTTTATACTGTTGATAAAATTTTCAATATCAGCTTGAAACATAATCTGTGGATTTATTTCCTTGCTTTTTTTACTTGCTTTAATATCCTGGTCATGAACTTCAGAAACGAAAGCTTCTTCACATATATAACAGCGGTACTTCCATTCATATCGTTTTAGACACCACAAAATAAATTTTCCCATGTTTTCGAAAGTTTTTATCAACCTTTCAAGTTTCAAAACATCTTCTTTATCAAAATAGTGGTACAATTTTGTACACTAATAACAGTATAAAATTTAAGGAATTATTATCACTTTCATTTTGTTTTAAAATGGAAACTAAAAATTAGCAGATATACATGGACGAAAATTATTAAATTAATATATTAATAATTTGAAATAATTTGTATTAAATTATAGGAATTATTATCATTTCCATTTTGTTTTAAAATGGAAACTAAAATTAGCAGATATACATGGACGAAAATTATTAAATTAATATATTAATAATTTGAAATAACTTTGTTATCAAATACAAAATTTAACAGAATTATTATCATTTTACTTTTGTTTTAAAATGGAAACTAGAAGTGGTCAAATATACATCTTCGAAAATTATTAAATTAATATATTCATAATTTGAAATAATTTTGTTATCAAATATAAAATTTAACGGAATTATTATCATTTTATTTGGTTTTAAAATAGAAACTAAAAATGATCAGATATACATGGACGAAAATTAATAAATAAATATATTCATAATTTTAAATAATTTTGTTATCAAATATAAAATTTAACGGAATTATTATCATTTTAATTTGGTTTTAAAATGGAAACTAAAAATTAGCAGATATACATGGACGAAAATTATTAAATTAATATTTTAATAATTTGAAATAATTTTGTTATCAAATATAAAATTTAACGGAATTATTATCATTTTCATTTTGTTTTGAAATGGAAACTAAAGATTAGCAGATATACATGGACGAAAATTATTAAATTAATATATTAATAATTTGAAATAATTTTGTTACCAAATATAAAATTTAACACCGAGAATTGGCGATATAACCATAGCGAAGACCTGCTTAGACTAAATACCTAAGCAATACAACAAGGCCCTCCAAATTGGGGGTTGGTCGTGTGGCTGACAACCAAACACCGGAAAAACCGAATTGTTATGAATTCTTGTATGCGTACAGTATGCATCTTTCAATCCAGGATCGCATACAAGCCGGAAACAAATGTTACTTCGCAAACAAGAAACTACTACAGTCAAAATTATTATCTAGACAAACAAAACTAATTATATATAAAACTATAATTCGCCCAGTGGTGACGTATGGGTGTGAAGTATGGACAATGACCGGGACTGACGAAAGTAATTTGAGAATTTTTGAAAGAAAAATTTTGCGAAAAATATTTGGTGCAAAAATTTTAAATAATGGTGAATATGAGAGGCGAAGTAACAAAGAATTGGATGAGCTAATAAAAGGAGAAGATGTAGTTCGATTCGCAAAAGCACAACGTTTGAGATGGGCTGGCCATGTGTCAAGAATGGAGGAGGAAAACCCGCAATATAAAATTTTTAATGCAAGGCCAGATAGAACCAGAGCTAGAGGACGCCCTAGAGCTAGATGGATTGATAATATTGTAAATGATGCTCAAAAACTACAGATCTCAAATTGGAAGTCAACCGCGCAAAACCGTGATGAATGGAGAAGCATTGTAAAGAAGGCCAAAGTTCACACCGAACTGTAGAGCCATATGATGATGATGAATATAAAATTTAACAGAATTATTATCATTTTACAACTAAAAATGATCAGATAGACATGGACGAAAATTAATAAATTAATATATTCATAATTTGAAATAATTTTTTTATCAAATATAAAATTTAACGGAATTATTATCATTTTAATTTTGTTTTAAAATGGAAACTAAAAATTAGCAGATATACATGAACGAAAATTATTTATATTAATAATTTGAAATAATTTTGTTATCAAATATAAAATTTAACGCAATTATTATCATTTTTATTTTGTTTTGAAATGGAAACTAAAAATGATCAGATGTACATGGACGAAAATTATTAAATTAATATATTAATAATTTGAAATAATTTTGTTATCAAATATAAAATTGAACAGAATTATTTATTCTGTTCAATTTATAAAATTCAATTAACCAATCCTGTAACCTACGTGTTGGAAGATTACAAAAAGCAAATACTAAAAGGTGGGTTCTCTGAGTACGAATTGCAGAAGGTCGCACACAAAGATATTTATTTGGTTGAAAGAGTAATCCACAAGAGCGGGGACATGGTCTATGTGAAATGGCTAGGTTTTGATGAGAGTCACAATTCCTGGATTAAAAATACCGAATTATTATTGAACTATTATAAATTCAAAATCAACAAAATAACTAAACTAGTTTAGAATGGTGGAGGGGATACTCTTAATGCCTTATGCGGCATGCAGAAAATCGCGGGGCCACACGAACTCATCATCATAGCATTTATTTGAAGATGAACTAGCTATAATACAGTGACCTATGAACAATTATATAAAACCTGAAATTTAAAATTATCCTTTTGTACTTTTGGAAATAAAACGATTAATTTTTTATACATTAATATAATTTATTTGCTATTATTATTAGGTATATTATTTTTACAAAATAATGGAATTTCAGCAAATAGCTTGGTTAAGTTAAATAATGCAGTGTAACTAGGTAAAAAAAACAAATCATTGCTTAACTTATTATAATTTAATTGATTATATTTATTAAAATATTCGAATACATTAGCTTTTATGTACGGCTCACTAAATTAATTCGAATAGGCATACGAACTAATAAAATCTTTTATTTCATACAACTTTTTCCACTCATCAATACTTAACAAAAAGTCTAATTTTCAATATCCGCTTCAGTTGAAATGTTTTGTGTGAAAAAGTTCCAAAAATTGTACGTAAACATCATTGGTGAACTTTCAGTTTTGTCTATAATGATGGTCGACTAAAATGTAGAAGGATTGATTCCTGTTGATATCTTTGCTGTGTGTTCATCATTTAAAAAATAATGATAAGCCAATAGTAAATTTACTCGTTCCTTGGTATTGTTAACTGCATCCATTTCAAACTAGTTTAAAAAAAAATTAAAACATTTATTTTATAATACCTAAGTTCAATAATAATTCGGTATTTTTAATCCAGGAATTGTGACTCTCATCAAAACCTAGCCATTTCACATAGACCATGTCCCCTGTCTTGTGGATTACTCTTTCAACCAAATAAATATCTTTTTGTGCGACCTTCTGCAATTCGTACTCATAGAACCCACCTTTTAGTATTTGCTTTTTGTCTAAAACGATATGAATGGAAGTACCGCTGTTATATATGTGAAGAAGCTTTCGTTTCTGAAGTTAATGACCAGGATATGAAAGCAAGTAAAAAAAGCAAGGAAATAAATCCACAGATAATATTTCAAGCTGATATTGAAAATTTTATCAACAGTATAAAAGAAAAAGATACACTTACTCACTAAAGTCTACGTACGGTATGTAAAATTTAAAAACGAAGGGTTAAAAACATATTTCAGGTGTATTAAATTCTTTTATTTTGTTATATAATTAGATGTTATAATTTTACAATTTTGTTACAAAATGCGAAAATTAAAAAAAAAATCTAGAACTAAATATAAAAATCTGTTTTTCAAATATGCAACAGAGAAATATTGCATTTAAAAAAATGTGTTTACATTTATTTAAGTAAAAAATGAGTGGTATAAGAAAAGAAATTTCAGTAGAAGTTAGAAAATTAATAATAAAGCTAAAAAATTAAAAAAAAAAACCACTACAAAAAATTGCAAATATTTTTGCATTATGCAAATCAAGTGTTGAAAGTTGTAAAAAACTTTAATACCACCGGTAAATATAAAAATAAACCAAGATCTGGCAGGCCTTCAATAGTAACTAATAGAAACTCTCAAGTAATTTTAAGAGAAATTAATGAAAATCCTAGAGTAAGCGCTGTTAAAATTGCTGATAATCTCACTAGTGAATTGGGAATAAGTGTTCATCCAGATACTGTCCGGCGCCACATTCGAAATTTTATCGATATTTTAAATTGTAAAATACTGTAGAATTTATTAAAATAATAAAAGTAGATACTTGGGATTTTAAGTTAATGCACCCTTTTTTATTTATAAAATTGAAAATTATATTTAAAAAAATTTAAAATAATACAAATTAAAATAAGAAATTTATATTATTAGGTTACATTCTCTTTACGGAAAAAAATTATCATATTGTAATTTAAATATTTTTGAACTTGCATTCTTTGGCCATGTTTCATGTTTCAACCAACTAAAGAAATCACAAAAGTATTAATCTTTTGTCCACCTGTAATACATTTGATTATATTATAGTTCTTACATCAGAAGAGGAGTCGTCACCAGTTTATTGTCCTGCGATAATAGAATCATCGAGAGATGAAGATAATGATGAGGAAGATTCAGAACATGATGAAGCTGTGTATATATAATTAATATATATATTAATTTTCATATAAAGTTCAATATAAATAAGATAATATTGATTACAATTTCATAATTTTTAAATTCAAGTTCAATATCGATTTTAAAAAATCATAAATATAAATATAAATAAAAAATCATGAATACAATTTTTGTTAATGCAAATTAAAACAAGTTTTTATTTTATAAAATTGAAATGAAATAATTTTTAATAAACCAAATGTGTAAGTTTTATATCGAAGACCACAAAAGAGAATACAAAAATATTACTATGCGGGAATTTATTGTGGTGCATAAATTATAGTGGTAATTTTATTTTATTAAAATTGAAAGTGAAACTTACATTCGGACTATACATCACAAAAAATAATTTTATTTTGTATAAAAATATGTAGGTTTAAGATCAAAATACAAAATGTAAAAAAGTTAAATATTTTTTATATGGAAGATCACAAAAGAACATGCAAAAAAGTTACTTTGCATGAATTTATTGTGGTGTAGTAAATTTCATTTTATTAAAATTGAAAGTGAAACTTATATTCGGATTATATACCGTCGAAGAGAATTCAAAAAAATTAATATGCGCGATTTTTATTTTATTAAAATTGAAAGTGAAACTTATATTCGGATTATATACCGTCGAAGAGAATTCGAAAAAGTATATGTGCGTGAATTGTGCAAAAAATATATGTGGATATTGGGACAAAGCAAAATGAAAAAAAAAGTGTTGTGAAGATTTTATATTGAAAAGTATATGGATTTTCTGGCTCAACTGAGAATTTTAAATTTTCAAAACTCCTGGTAAAATTGATATATTGTTAGGAGCTAATGTATATGCATCAATAATTATGTCTGCCCTCATAAAAGGTCCTCCAGGAACACCAATAGCTCAGTTATCCGAACTCGGCTGGATAATTTCTGGAAACGTTTTAGCTTCTGCAGAGAAAACTATTATTGCCCATCATCACACTATTGATTTGGAACAACAATTAAAACGTTTCTGGGAAATTGAAGAAATTGCTGAAGATAAGGAAACTGACGGAAGAAGAAGAGGCTTCCCAGTTGCATTATAAGGCAACTCATCGACGAAATGTGGATGGGCGATATCAAGTTTCGCTCCCATTTAAAAATAATGAAAGGCCTGTTTTCAATAATTGCATATACAGCCGATATCACCAAAAAGTATCGTCAAATTTGGATCAATCCGAACGATTTAGCGTATCAATTAGTTTTTTGGAGGAACAGCTGTGGTAAGTATATAAGAACCTTTGCTCTTAACACAGTTACTTTTAGCATTGCATCGGCCGAATATCTAGCCATCCGAACGCTACATCAACTAGCTGAAGATGAACACAATCAGTTTCCAATAGCATCAAGTATTTCAAAAAACAATTTTTATGTGGATGATGTTATGTATGGAGCTGACAATGTTGAAGATCACAACATGAACTAATAAACATTACCAAGTCTGCTGGTTTTCCATTATGTAAATGGGCTAGTAACAGTAATGAGATTTTACGTCAAGTACCTGAAAATAAAAGAGAAATTACTTTACCATTAACATTCGACAAAAATGAATCTATCAAAGCACTTGGTATAAAGAGAAATTCGTTGTGGTGGCAGATTCCAACATTCCTCCAATGGCATCCTGCCAGAGATAATTTCTTCGTTGTGGTGGCAGGGTCCAACATTCCTTAAAAATTTTTCATCTAAAAATTTTACACAAAATGTTCGTAACGAAACAGAACTAGAAGCAAAAAAAATACAATCATTATTTATCAAGTAAAACCACAAATTTAATTGAAATATTAATACACTTATTAAATTATTACGTGTAATTGCGTGTTGTTTTAGAGCAACTTATAATTTTCGTCATCACAAAAGTCGAAAAATTGGACCAATTACTCCTGCAGAAATTGAAAATGCTTTAAATTGTGCAATCATACAAGTTCAAAAATCTGTATATGAAGATGAACGAACAAAGTTATTGGCACAAAAACCAATTCCGAAACAAAGTAATATTTTAACTTTGAGTCCATTTCTGGATGAACATGAAATATTACGAGTGGGTGGTCGGTTGAGAAATTCCACTTTGAAATATGATAGACGTCATCCTATTATCATTCCAAAAAAAACCATTACAGATTTGCTGATCCTTGACGCACATATTTCTACGTTTCACGGTGGACAAACGCTAGTTAATGAATATCTACAAAATAAATATTGGATTATTAGTTCAAAAAACAATAAAAGAGTAATTACAAAATGCCTTATATGTTTTCGTTTTACAGCAAAAGAAGGAAATCAAGTAATGGGAAATTTGCCAGCGGTTCGTGTTCAGGCTGCTCGTCCATTCTCTAACACTGTTGTCGACTATGCTGGTCCCACTGAAATTAAAGCATGGAAGGGTCGATGTACCAAATTCATAAAAGGTTACATTGCTTTATTTATTTATTTATGCACAAAAGCGATTCATATAGAGTTAGTTAGCGATCTTAGCACCGCATCGTTCATAGCAGCTTTTCATCGTTTTACTTCGAGAAGAGGAATATGTCAAAATATCTACAGCGATTGTGGAACAAATTTCGTTGGAGCTGACAATATTTTAAAGAAAGAACGAAAAATAATTCAACAACAATGGTACCAAGAAATAGCTGAGAAATTGAGTTCATTGGGCGCAAATTGTCATTTTAACCCACCATCAGCTCCTCATATGGGTGGTTTATGGGAATCCGGAGTCAAGTCGATTAAATATCACATGAAACGTATAACTGGAAATGCAAAATTAACATTCGAAGAATATGCTACTTTATTGTCACAAATCGAAGCCTATCTGAACTCGTGACCTTTATGCCCAAAATCAGCGGATCCTAATAATCTAGATGTTTTGACTCCCGGACATTTTTCGATTATGGATTCATTGAACACTCCACCTGAAAGAGATTTAAAAGATATTAAATTAAATAATTTAGATAGGTGGCAATATATTCAACACTTATACCAAACATTCTGGAATAAATGGAGTATTGAATATTTAACGCAACTCCAAAAACGTCCGAAATGGAATTAAAACGATGACAACCCAAGTTAGAAAGTTCCATTCGCCGTAAGAACGGCGAATGGAACTTTCAAAAGACCAATAAAAAAATTGTGTCTTTTACCAATTGAAGATAATATCGGTTTAAACACTTCATAAATAAATAAGTATACAATAATCCACAAACAAACTTAATAAACTCTTATAGTATAATCTTATAAAATATGCTTAACATTAACCAAATTGCTTAAATATTAATAATAATCGTAACATTAAGAAAACTTAAAAGTTAATTAATAAAAAATATACTAAAATAAATAATAATAAATCAACGTAAACAAAAGTGTTTCTATAATAAAAGATTATAGATATCTCACATTTGCATTAATTAATTCTACATTCCGAAACACATCAACACACACACACACATACATATATTTATTTTATAATACACACACATATATATATTTATTTTACACATATTTATTTCATAAAATTGCATTCAAAACAAAATTTTTTAATTTCATGTATCAAATGATGGTTTCCTGGAGTATAACTTATTATTCAAAAGAAAAGTATAAGAAAAAGAAAATGCATACCTGCATATAATTGATGACATAAATTCACTTACTTTTATTATGATTATAAAATTGAAAATTATATTTAAAAAAATCTAAAATAATACAAATTAAAATAATCTGACTGATAATAAGAAATTTATATTATTAGGTTTTACATTCTCTTTACGGAAAAAAATTATCATATTGTAATTTAAATATTTTTGAACTTGCATTCTTTGGCTGATATGTTTATCAATTTTATTTATATCATTAATAGATTTTCATTTCGAAAAATTGAGAAGGATTTTTTTAAATAGTCTGCATTTTGGGTATAAAAACTATGCAAAAATTATAATTTCAGTATAATTTCCATGTTTCAACCAACTAAAGAAATCACAAAAATATTAATCATTTGTCCACCTGTAATACATTTGACTATATTATAGATCTTACATCAGAAGAGGAGTCGTCACCAGTTTATTGTCCTGCGATAATAGAATCATCGAGAGATGAAGATAATGATGAGGAAGATTCAGAACATGATCAAGCTGAGGATAGTGAAGAAGCTGAAGATAGTGAAGATATGATAATGGTGAAGATGGTGAATATTATGTAGAAGATGATGATGAAGTGATACTGTTCACCAGAAGATAAAGCAAATTTTTATTTAAAAAAAAAATGCAAATAAATGAAGTTTCACTTTCTAATTGTAGAATAATTGTACAAATAATTGTACATAAATACAATTTTTTTAAAAATTACTAGCAAATGCTTTTTATTTATTTGAAATATATAATATATATATTAATTTTCATATAAAGTTCAATATAAATAAGATAATATTGATTACAATTTCATAATTTTTAAATTTAAGTTCAATATCGATTTTAAAAAATCATAAATATAAATATAAATAAAAAATCATGAATACAATTTTTGTTAATGCAAATTAAAACAAGTTTTTATTTTATAAAATTGAAATGAAATAATTTTTAATAAACCAAATGTGTAAGTTTTATATCGAAGACCACAAAAGAGAATACAAAAAATTTACTATGCGGGAATTTATTGTGGTGTATAAATTATAGTGGTAATTTTATTTTATTAAAATTGAAAGTGAAACTTACATTCGGACTATACATCACAAAAAATAATTTTATTTTGTATAAAAATATGTAGGTTTAAGATCAAAACACAAAATGTAAAAAAGTTAAAAACTTTTTATATGGAAGGTCAAAAAAGAAAATGGAAAAAGTTAAATATTTTTTATATGGAAGATCACAAGAGAACATGCAAAAAAGTTACTTTGCGTGAGTTTATTGTGGTGTAGTAAATTTCATTTTATTAAAATTGAAAGTGAAACTTATATTCGGATTATATACCGTCGAAGAGAATTCAAAAAAAATTAATGTGCGCGATTTTTATTTTATTAAAATTGAAAGTGAAACTTATATTCGGATTATATATCGTCGAAGAGAATTCCAAAAAGTATATGTGCGTGAATTGTGCAAAAAATATATGTGGATATTGGGACAAAGCAAAATGAAAAAAAGTTGTGTTGTGAAGATTTTATATTGAAAAGTATATGGATTTTCTGGACCAACTGAGAATTTTAAATTTTCAAAAAAAATTATATTTTGTGTGGAAAATAGTGGTCCAGAAGGAACATATCTATATGGTAAACCACAAAAGAGAAAAAAAAGATACTATGCGTGAATTTATTGTGGTGTAGTAAATTTTATTTTTTTTAAATTGAAAGTGAAACTTATATTCGGATTATATACAGTCACAGAGAATTCGAAAAAGTATATGTGCGTGAAAAAATATATGTGAATATTGGGACAAAGCAAAATGAAAAAAAGTTGTGTTGTGAAGATTTTATATTGGAAAGTATATGGATTTTCTGGTTCAACTGCGAATTTTAAATTTTCAAAAAAATTTGTATTTTGTATGGAAAATAGTGAGCCAGAAGGAACATATCTATACTACTCCTTTGTCTTCACACAAATCACTCGTATATTGCCAGCTAAAAAAATTGAAATAAAGAATTGGAATCATTTAAAAAATTTAAATTTGCCTGACCCACATTTTAACAGGCCTGGTAAAATTGATATATTGTTAGGAGCTAATGTATATGCATCAATAATTATGTCTGCCTTCATAAAAGGTCCTCCAGGAACACCAATAGCTCAGTTATCCGAACTCGGCTGGATAATTTCTGGAAACGTTTTAGCTTCTGCAGAGAAAACTATTATTGCCCATCATCACACTATTGATTTAGAACAACAATTAAAACGTTTCTGGGAAATTGAAGAAATTGCTGAAGATAAGGAAATTGACGGAAGAAGAAGAGGCTTCCCAGTTGCATTATAAGGCAACTCATTGACGAAATGTGGATGGGCGATATCAAGTTTCGCTCCCATTTAAAAATAACGACAGGCCTGTTTTCAATAATTGCATATACAGCCGATATCACCAAAATGTATCGTCAAATTTGGATCAATCCGAACGATTTAGCGTATCAATTAGTTTTTTGGAGGAACAGCTGTGGTAAGTATATAAGAACCTTTGCTCTTAACACAGTTACTTTTGGCATTGCATCGGCCGAATATCTAGCCATCCGAACGCTACATCAACTAGCTGAAGATGAACACAATCAGTTTCCAATAGCATCAAGTATTTCAAAAAACAATTTTTATGTGGATGATGTTATGTATGGAGCTGATAATGTTAAAGATCACAACATGAACTAATAAACATTACCAAGTCTGCTGGTTTTCCATTATGTAAATGGGCTAGTAACAGTAATGAGATTTTACGTCAAGTACCTGTAAATAAAAGAGAAATTACTTTACCATTAACATTCGACAAAAATGAATCTATCAAAGCACTTGGTATAAAGAGAAATTCGTTCTGGTGGCAGGGTCCAACATTCCTCCAATGGCATCCTGCCAGAGATAATTTCTTCGTTGTGGTGGCAGGGTCCAACATTCCTTAAAAATTTTTCATCTAAAAATTTTACACAAAATGTTCGTAAACAGAACTAGAAGCAAAAAAAATACAATCATTATTTATCAAGTAAAACCACAAATTTAATTGAAATATTAATACAAAAATATTCTTCACTTATGAAATTATTACGTGTAATTGCGTGTTGTTTTAGAGCAACTTATAATTGTCGTCATCACAAAAGTCGAAAAATTGGACCAATTACTCCTGCAGAAATTGAAAATGCTTTAAATTGTGCAATCATACAAGTTCAAAAATCTGTATATGAAGATGAACGAACAAAGTTATTGGCACAAAAACCAATTCCGAAACAAAGTAATATTTTAACTTTGAATCCATTTCTGGATGAACATGAAATATTACGAGTGGGTGGTCGGTTGAGAAATTCCACTTTGAAATATGATAGACGTCATCCTATTATCATTTCAAAAAAAACCATTACAGATTTGCTGATCCTTGACGCACATATTTCTACGTTTCACGGTGGACAAACGCTAGTTAATGAATATCTACAAAATAAATATTGGATTATTAGTTCAAAAAATAATAAAAGAGTAATTACAAAATGCCTTATATGTTTTCGTTTTACAGCAAAAGAAGGAAATCAAGTAATGGGAAATTTGCCAGCGGTTCGTGTTCAGGCTGCTCGTCCATTCTCTAACACTGTTGTCGACTATGCTGGTCCCACTGAAATTAAAGCATGGAAGGGTCGATGTACCAAATTCATAAAAGGTTACATTGCTTTATTTATTTATTTATGCACAAAAGCGATTCATATAGAGTTAGTTAGCGATCTTAGCACCGCATCGTTCATAGCAGCTTTTCATCGTTTTACTTCGAGAAGAGGAATATGTCAAAATATCTACAGCGATTGTGGAACAAATTTCGTTGGAGCTGACAATATTTTAAAGAAAGAACGAAAAATAATTCAACAACAATGGTCCCAAGAAATAGCTGAGAAATTGAATTCATTGGGCGCAAATTGCCATTTAACCCACCATCAGCTCCTCATATGGGTGGTTTATGGGATTCCGGAGTCAAGTCGATTAAATATCACATGAAACGTATAACTGGAAATGCAAAATTAACATTCGAAGAATATGCTACTTTATTGTCACAAATCGAAGCCTGTCTGAACTCGTAACCTTTATGCCCAAAATCAGCGGATCCTAATAATCTAGATGTTTTGATTCCCGGACATTTTTCGATTATGGATTCATTGAACACTCCACCTGAAAGAGATTTAAAAGATATTAAATTAAATAATTTAGATAGGTGGCAATATATTCAAACATTCTGGAATAAATGGAGTATTGAATATTCCAAAAACGTCCGAAATGGAATTAAAACGATGACAACCCAAGTTGACATGAAAATTGGAGACATCGTTTTAATACAAGATGAACGAATGCCACCAACACATTGGCACATTCCGCGTATAACCGCTACTCATCCCGGTAATGATAACTTAGTACGAGTGGTCACCGTAAGAACCGCGAATAGAACTTTCAAAAGACCAATAAAAAAATTGTGTCTTTTACCAATTGAAGATAATATCGGTTTAAACACTTCATAAATAAATAAGTATACAATAATCCACAAACAAACTTAATAAACTCTTATAATATAATCTTATAAAATATGCTTAACATTAACCAAATAAAATTGCTTAAATATTAATAATAATCGTAACATTAACAAAACTTAAAAGTTAATTAATAAAAAATATACTAAAATAAATAATAATAAATCAACTTAAACAAAAGTGTTTATATAATAAAAGATTATAGATATTTCACATTTGCATTAATTAATTCTACATTCCGAAACACATCAACACACACACACACATACATATATTTATTTTATAATACACACACATATATATATTTATTTTATAATACACATACACATATTTATTTCATAAAATTGCATTCAAAACAAAATTTTTTAATTTCATGTAACAAATTATGGTTTCCTAGAGTATAACTTATTATTCAAAAGAAAAGTATAAGAAAAAGAAAATGCATAGCTGCATATAATTAATGACATAAATTCACTTACTTTCATTATGATAACATGAACAGCAGAACAACATAATCAATGACACAGATTATCACTATCACTAATCACTATCACTTTGAATATCTATGATTTTGTTGAATTATAATCCGGATATAATCCAAGGGGCGATAATGTTCGCGACG
Source organism: Empis stercorea (assembly GCA_949752835.1). Lineage (NCBI taxonomy): Eukaryota > Metazoa > Arthropoda > Insecta > Diptera > Empididae > Empis > Empis stercorea. The sequence continues at coordinate 42,766,302 of OX457088.1, forward strand.
AACATAAAAATAAACAAAAAATATAAATTAATTTTATATTTATATTTTAATAACAACACGTTAACTGACTTAAACTGTCAACCAAAAGTTAAGTCACCAACTGTCAACAGAAAATAAAGTTCAACATGCGATAAGATAATGCAGTGCATTATCATATGATAGCAGCCAAGAAGTGACGTCATAAACTTTTTTTTTATATAAAATCATATTGCAATGGCAAAGTAGTTATAATGTAATATTTTTATTGGTATTAGTAGTTTTCTCATTTAATTTAATTTGTTATTATAATACAATGTTTTTTATTAGTATTAGTAATTTTCTAATTTATGTAATAATAAATTTAATTTAACTTGTAAATTAAGGTCTATGACCACATAACTATTAAATCAGCTGTGATTCTTATCTTATATAAGTCATAGTTAGTAATTTATTTTTTCTTATACGTAATTAGAGCTTTGCCACAATATTTTGTATATGCAATAAAATATTATATATTAGAAAAAATCAGTATTTTATTATAACATACAAAATTCAAGTTATCGAATATTAACATTGCTACCTAGTAAAGGTATTGCCGTGAAAATTTGGTCATATTATAAACTATCTGAATTTCTAGAATATTAAAATATTTAAACTGCTACCTAATAAGGGTATTGTCGTGAACATTTGGTCCTTCGAACAAAAAAATAACTCGGTTTAAAAAGAAATAAAAAAACATAAAACATTTTATCATTTAAGTTATATCCGAAAATTAATAATTATTATAAAAAAAAAAATAAAAGAAATTTTTAAAATATTATTTCGCGCCATAGTGTATGGTATGTGGTATGTGTAGTGTATTGTGTCCAGCAAAACCCAAAAAAAAGGATGTGATGAAAGAAGAGATTCTGCAACGCAACATAATTAAAAGAAGGAAGTAATGTTTATGCTATCACCATCATTAGGAAAAAAGGTTAGTGTAAATTGTGAGATAATACATAAAAAAAAATATATATAAAAAATTCGTATGAATATTCGGTATACTTAATTAATAATATAATATAAAGCTTCGCGCATAGTGATAAAATTAAAATACATATGTATAAACTATAAAATTTTTAAAGTTTATAATATATGAAAATAATTTAGATTATATACAACATTTAATTTTTTTTGGCGCTTAATAATAAAATAAAATATATATGTATAAACTATAAAATTTTTTAAGTATATAATATATGAAAATAATTTAAATTATATACAACATTTAATTTTTTTTGTCGCGCTTGGTGAAAAATTTAAAGTACATATGTAAGAACTATAAAATTTTTTAAATATAATATATGAAAATAATTTAAATTATATACAACATTTAATTTTTTTTTTGGCGCTTAATGATAAAATAAAATACATATGTATCAACTATAAAATTTTTTCAGTATATAATATATGAAAATAATTTAAATTATATACAACATTTAATTTTTTTTGTCGCGCTTGGTGAAAAATTTAAAGTACATATGTATGAACTATAAAATTTTTAAAATATATAATAAATGAAAATAATTTAAATTATATACAACATTTAATTTTTTTTTGGCGCTTAATTATAAAATAAAATACATATGTATAAACTATAAAATTTTTTAAATATAATATATGAAAATAATTTAAATTATATACAACATTTAATTTTTTTTTTGACGCTTAATGATAAAATAAAATACATATGTATCAACTATAAAATTTTTTCAGTATATAATATATGAAAATAATTTAAATTATATACAACATTTAATTTTTTTTGTCGCGCTTGGTGAAAAATTTAAAGTACATATGTATGAACTATAAAATTTTTAAAATATATAATAAATGAAAATAATTTAAATTATATACAACATTTAATTTTTTTTTGGCGCTTAATTATAAAATAAAATACATATGTATAAACTATAAAATTTTTAAAGGATATAATATATGAAAATAATTTAAATTATATACAACATTTAATTTTTTTTTTGCACTTAATTATAAAATAAAATACATATGTATAAACTATAAAATTTTTAAAGGATATAATATATGAAAATAATTTAAATTATATACAAAATTTAATTTTTTTTGGCGCTTAATTATAAAATAAAATTCATATGTATCAACTATAAAATTTTTTAAGTATATAATATATGAAAATAATTTAAATTATATACAACATTTAATTTTTTTTTGGCGCTTAATTATAAAATAAAATACATATTTTATTTTATAATTAAGCGCCAAAAAAAAAATTAAATGTTGTATATAATTTAAATTATTTTCATATATTATATACTTTAAAAATTTTATAGTTCATACATATGTACTTTAAATTTTTCACCAAGCGCGCCAAAAAAAAAATTAAATGTTGTATATAATTTAAATTATTTTCATATATTATATACTTAAAAATTTTTATAGTTTATACATATGTATTTTATTTTATAATTAAGCGCCAAAAAAAATTAAATGTTGTATATAATTTAAATTATTTTCATATATTATATACATTAAAAATTTTATAGTTCATACATATGTACTTTAAATTTTTCACCAAGCGCGACAAAAAAATTAAATGTTGTATATAATTTAAATTATTTTCATATATTATATACTTTTAAAAATTTATAGTTCATACATATGTACTTTAAATTTTTCACCAAGCGCGACAAAAAAAATTAAATGTTGTATATAATTTAAATTATTTTCATATATTATATACTTAAAAAATTTTATAGTTGATACATATGAATTTTATTTTATAATTAAGCGCCACAAAAAAAATTAAATTTTGTATATAATTTAAATTATTTTCATATATTATATACTTTAAAAATTTTATAGTTTATACATATGTATTTTATTTTATAATTAAGTGCAAAAAATAAATTAAATGTTGTATATAATTTAAATTATTTTCATATATTATATCCTTTAAAAATTTTATAGTTCATACATATGTATTTTAAATTTTTCACCAAGCGCGACAAAAAAATTAAATGTTGTATATAATTTAAATTATTTTCATATATTATATACTTAAAAAATTTTATAGTTGATACATATGTATTTTATTTTATAATTAAGCGCCAAAAAAAAAATTAAATGTTGTATATAATTTAAATTATTTTCATATATTATATACTTTAAAAATTTTATAGTTTATAAATTTATTCCTCATAAAATTTTATATGAGGAATAAATTTATTTAAAGTGTATAATTTATTAAAATAAATTCAATAATGTAAAACATTTATTAATTTTTAAATTTTTTTTTTAATAAAATTAAATTACATATGAACAATAAATTTATTTAAAGTGTATAATTTATTAAAATAAATTCAATAATATAAAACATTTATTAATTTTAAAATTTTTTTTTTAATAAAATTAAATTACATATGAACAATAAATTTATTTAAGTGTATAATTTATTAAAATAAATTAAATTATATAAAACATTTATTAATTTTTATTTTTTTTTAAAATAAAATTAAATTACATATATATGAACAATAATTTTTTAGGTATATAATTTATTAAAATAAATTAAATTATATAAAACATTTATTAATTTTTAATTTTTTTTAAATAAAATTAAATTACATATATATGAACAATACATTTTTTATGTATGTAATTTATTAAAATAAATTAAATAATATAAAACATTTATTAATTTTTAAATTTTTTATTTGAATAAAATTAAATTTATGAACAATAAATATTTAAGTGTATAATTTATTAAAATAAATTAAATTATATAGAACATTTATTAATTTTTTTAATTTTTTTTAATTACATATATATGAACAATAAATATTTAAGTGTATAATTTATTAAAATAAATTAAATTATATAAAACATTTATTAATTTTTTTAAATTTTTTTAATTACATATATATGAACAATAAATATTTAAGTGTATAATTTATTAAAAAAAAAAAATGTATATATAGACGCAAAATCGTGCTTTTTTGATATCTTAATCTTTACTGAGACATGGCTCAATGACTCTTATAAGAATGAGGAAATTCTTAGTAGTGAATGGACTATTTACAGAAATGACCGTGACTACCAGCCCACAGGTTTGTCTAGAGGAGGTGGTGTTCTCATAGCTGTTCACAATTCTCTATCTCATGTAACTACACCAACTGACCAATCTCAATATTTCGAACATAAATTTATTAAAATAAATATTGATAATAAAAGTACGTATAGAGGGGCTGTATATATTCCACCTAATTCTGAAGAAAGAACATATAATATTTTTCTTGAATCTTTTCAAACTGTAAACTCATCTTTAACGGAAAATGATAGTATTTTTGTTTTTGGGGATTTTAATCGTCCAAACATATCATTTATTACAGATGAATCCGATAAACAGTTATTACTGATGCATTTTATAGTATTGATTATTGATGCATTTTATAGTACTGATTCACAACAGATCTGTAAAAATCCTAATGATATGGTAGATGGTTAGATTTAATATTTATTAATGCTTATGATAATTTAGTCCTAAGTAAGGCCAGTGATATTGAGAATCTATTCTCAAACACTATTCATCATACAGCAACACTGTAGTTGAATTTAATATCACTACAAGTTCCTTTAATAAATCTTATAATAAAAATGTTGTATTCGACTTTCAGAATGAAGATTTTATAAGTATAAATAGTGCCTTAAGTATGATTAACTGGTCCAAATTATGTTTATCTACTGATCTGGATACTATGGTAGACTTTTTCTATAGATCTGTTTTTAATATTATCGAGCTTCATGTTCCAAAAATTCTTCAAAAAAGATAAGTTATCGGAACCATGGCTAAATAAAAATCTAAGAAGACTACGGAACCGTAGAAATAAACTGTATTGTAAAATAAAAAATGTTACAAACCCTAGCGATAATTTAATCCATGAGCATAGAAAATTATCACTTGAATTCACAGCAAAAGCACGCGAGTCTTATAATAACTATATAATTAATCAAGGACAAACTGTAATCACGCAACCAAAAAAGTTCTTTGATTTCATAAACATGAAGCGAAAATGTTATGGCTATCCATCATCTATGTTCAAAGACGATACCACCTCTTCGTGCCCGCAAGAAATATGTGAGTTATTTGCCAATCGATTTCGGGAAGTTTACCAGTCACCGAGTTCTAATACAGCTTTTAACTTCGCAAACACCTCTCCTTCTGTTATTAATTCATTATCTCTATCACATGATGAAATATACAATGAAATATTAAATTTGGATACAAAAAAAGGTCCTGGCCCAGATCTATTACCACCCAGTTTTCTTTCTAATATCTAAACTTCGTAAAATAGGAATTTTTGGTCCATTGCTTAATTGGCTAAAATCTTACCTTGCCAACAGAACACAGTATGTAAAATTCCAAGGTTATATTTCATCTGAAATTTCTGCTGTCTCTGGTGTCCCACAAGGTAGTCATATAGGTCCTTTGCTCTTCAACATTTTCATAAGTGAGCTTTCAGATCATCTAAATGATAATCCACACTTGTTTTAAGCAGACGACTTAAAAATCTATCACATTATTAAGTGTTCTTCAGATGCACACTTCTTACAGGCTAAACTTCAAGCACTTGAAAACTGGTGTATTATTAATAAACTGGATCTCAATGTCAGTAAATGTCATTCGATTAGCTTTTCTCGTAGGCAAACTAGACATACAACTCTACTTAAAGTGCATTCCCACAATAAAGAATATGCCAAAAATGAGCCCATTAACAGATGTTGCTTTATCTTCAACACTCATAGCTCACATTTCTCACCTCACATATCCAAAACAACTTTCAAAAACAATCTTTACCGCACTTTACTCTAACAAAATTTCTTACACTTGAAAATTCATTAGTTCTTAATTATTATCTAAAATTAATTAGTTATAATCTTAAATTTGTATAATCAAATTATTCAAGTTATCACTGTTTAAGTTTACTAATTGTTTGTATTAAGTTTATTTTATTTTATTTTTTAAAATGACTTAGTTTATGTATTATTATATTACAAATTGTATTATGCCTTGTTTGGTAAATAAAAATAAATAAATTATATAGAACATTTATTAATATTTGTTTTAAAAATAAAATAAAATTAAATTACATATATATGAACAATAAATTTTTTAAGTATATAATTTATTAAAATAAATATTAATTTTTAAATTTTTGTGATAAAATTAAATTAAATTACATATAATCAAATAAATAAAAAAAAAAAATTTAAGTATTTCATAGATAAAATAAATTTAAAGATGGCGCCAACATTAGCTAACGTAATTGAATATGTTTCCAATTTATATCAAGAAATGGCATCTGGTGCTATGTCATTTAAAGATGTTGAAAAAATAAAACGGCGCGAATCGTATATTAAAACGCGATTTAAAAATTTAGATTTAATTTTTAAATATGCACAAGATTGGCATTTTAAACTTGTATGCGCAAAAGAAGAAGGAACGCTAAAAGCTGACTATTTTGAATCAGAAGTATTTAATAAAATAAAATTATTATACTTTGATTATGCAGGGGAAATGAACGAAGCCCTTGAATCCGAGAGTAGTGGCTTATCGAAATCAATGTTAACCACAGAAAATTCATGTGATATTAAATTGAAGCCAATTCAATTACCAGCTTTTTCGGGAGGTTACGAAAGCTGGAAACCTTTTTATGATCTTTTTATTTCATTGGTGCATTGCAACAAAGCAATTCCAAATATTCAAAAGTTGCATTATTTAAAATCAGCAATTCATGGTGAAGCAGCTCGGTTGCTTCAACATATCTCACTTGAAGAGAAGAATTATGAATCAGCATGGTCCATATTAACTATGAAAATAAACGGGTTTTAGTAAATATGCAATTACGTATTTTATTTAATCAAAAAATCTCACCATAGAAACGGCTGCCGGAATTACAGAACTTCTAGATACGACAACCGAATGTATTCACTCCTTAAGAAATTTAGATATACCAGTCGATACATGGGATGTTATTTTAATGTATATTATTTGCGGTAAATTGCCTACAAATACACAAGAATTATGAGAAGAACATTTAGGTGGTGCTATAGCTATATATATAAATATATTTACAAAATACCTGGAAACGCGTTTTCGAACATTAGAATCTGTAGAACAATCCAAGCCAGTTTTCAAAAGGTTTATAAATCCAGTCGCTTCAAATGCCAATAATTCTAAATTCAGCAAATCTTTTCACACTGGACAAACCGCTGACAATGCTTCACATAAAACGGGTGTGCTAAATCAATCTTGTCGTATTTGTGATGGAAATCACATAATTCGAAGATGTGATAAATTTCTAAAAATGGATATTAAAAATAGATTTGAAATAATTAAAAAAATTTCTGCGTGTACAAATTGTTTGGCTTACAATCATTTAAAAATCGTTACTACATTTCAATACACAACAATTTAATTCTAATAATGCACAAACATAACAATTTCGTAAACCAAATTATAATATGCAATATAATTTAATAAATTCAATTGGTCAAAATCCACAATTATGTGAAACAAATCATAATCAAAACATTACAAATTGGCAAAGTAATCAACAAAATTTAAACCAATCGAATTCACCAATTCAAAACATACAACAAACAAACGAAATACAAACATATTTTGCACAAAATATTGAAAACTCACAAGTATTATTAGCAACTGCCCTTATTGAAGGTAGTTCATCCAATGGCGATATTCATACTTTCCGAGCATTAATCGATGCTGGCTCTGAGGCAACATTTGTCACAGAATCTGTTGCACAAAAATTATGATTAAAAAGAGAAAAAACTTTAGTTAATATAACTGGTTTAGGACAGTCAAACTCGGGGGTAGCTAAACATAAAGTAACACTTCCGCTTTCATCAATATATAATTCTGATTTTAGATTAAATGTTGACGCCTTTGTCTTCATACATATCAATCGTATATTGCCAGCTAAAAAAATTGAAATAAAGAATTGGAATCATTTAAAAAATTTAAATTTGGCTGACCCACATTTTAACACGCCTGGTAAAATTGATATATTGTTAGGAGCTAATGTATATGCATCAATAATTATGTCTGGCCGCATAAAAGGTCCCATCATCACACTATTGATTTAGAACAACAATTAAAACGTTTCTGGGAAATTGAAGAAATTGCTGAAGATAAGGAAATTGACGGAAGAAGAAGAGGCTTCCCAGTTGCATTATAAGGCAACTCATCGACGAAATGTGGATGGGCGATATCAAGTTTCGCTCCCATTTAAAAATAATGAAAGGCCTGTTTTCAATAATTCACGTCAAGCCGCATTAACCAGATTTCTACAATTAGAAAAACGTTTTCAAAATAATTTCAAATTAAAAACAATGTATCAAGAAAATATTACCGATTATATAACACTGCAACTCTGCAACATATGAAGGAGGTCAAAACTAATGAATATGAATCTCACTATTATCTGCCACATCTTGCTGTGTTCAAAGAATGAACAACTACTAAACTTCGCGTGGTATTTGATGCGTCATGCAAAACTGTAAATCGTTAAATGACTGCTTGATGACTGGTCCTAAATTGCAAAACGAAATCACAAGTATTATGATGAAATGGCGAATGTTCAAAATTGCATATACAGACGATATCACCAAAATGTATCGTCAAATTTGGATCAATCCGAACGATTCAGCGTATAAATTAATTTGTTGGAGGAACAGTTGTGGTAAGTAGTAGTATATAGGACGATTTGGCGTGAGAACCAAATTTCGTGGGTGGTCTTGGCGGCACGTGTCAAAGGTGTTTTTAATGGGTATTAATGGTGTAATTAATGGGGGTAATTAATTGGTAATTAATGGTGTGTTTTTAATGGGCGTATTAATTGGTGTTCTTAATGGCTGTTTTTAATGGCTGCTCTTAGTGGCTCTTTTTAGTAGCTGCTCTTAGTGGCTGTTTTTAATGGCTGTTCTTAATGGCTGTCGTGTGCTGCCGTGGTAATTAGGTCATCTGGTTATTGCTCTTTCGTCACCTGTGTATATGCCGTTACGCATGATTAGTTTCGTCTTTCTCTGTTCTGTATTCCTGTAAGTGTAAATGGATTAGGGGCTTAGGGGTATTTGTCGTGTGGCTTGTGTATACAGGTTTTTGTAAGTATGGGTGAGATTTAAATTATCTTGAAAAAAAGTAGTGACTTTGTTGGGGATTGATGTGGGTACGTTGTGTTTAATAAGTCAGCGCTCTACCTGTTGAGCCATCGACTTATTTTGTATTCATGGTTTATATTTGATATATAATCTACATTTATTCGTTCCATGCTCTTTACCTGTTTCGATATGTATATTAAGTCTATATGGAATTTATAACAATGTACGTTCCGCTTGAGTATATGCACATTTTTGGTTCCGCTTGAATACACCCCCATTTTTGCAAAAATATAATTCGTTCTACTGGGGTGCATATATTTTGTCTTCTTTCTTGTCTTAATCCGTAATTTTTTTTGAAAAAAAAGTATTAGTAAACAATTTTTTTTTTCCTAAAAAAAATTGTTGCTTTGAAGTGGATTTGAACCATCAAGCTTCGATTTGTTTGCTGACGCGCTACCAATTCGGCTATCAAAGATAGTCGGTCGCGCTTGGAAATTTGTTTATATATACAAATATCCTACATTGATCAATATAAAATAAATAAGCACATACTATTATACAAAATAATATATAAAAAATATAAGCACAAATATAATCTACATTTATTCGTTCCATGTTCTTTATATACAGATATAAAGTCTGTATAATAAATAAGCAACGGAAACCGGTTTGGTCAAGAATGCGACTACAAAAGGGAGAAAGAAAATAAAAAAAATATGTAAATATACTGTAGGTAATAAAAAAAAATTGTTTATATTCTGAAAAAAAAAATATATTTAAAAAAAATAAATTGTTGCTTTGAAGTGCATTTGAACCATCAAGCTTCGATTTGTATGCCGACGCGCTACCAATTCAGCTATCAAAGATAGTCGGTGGCGCTTGGAAATTTGTGTACTTATATTTATTGTTATTAAGTAATATAAAAAGGCCATTCGCGGAAATGATATATGTATATACATATACTTATGTACATATGTTAATCTTTCTTTTTATATTGGTTTATTAAGAATCAATATAACATAAATTAAAATAGATGATCCAGAAAAATAATATTTTTATTGTTTTGTCTAACAAAAAAATATAATTATCAAATTCGGAATAGTTACCCTCTGTTTGCGTATTTATAATTATTTTTACTTAACTTTGCACTTTTTGAAAAAATATCTGATTACAGCGATTTTTTCCTCTTTTTAAAGTTTTTGTGTAACCCTCTTTTTAAAGTTTTTGTAATTTTTCCTCTTTTTAAAGTTTTTGTGTAACCATTATAGTTTTTTAAATTTTTTTTAAAGTTTTAAATTTTTTTAAGGTTCTTGTTGAACATATTTAATAAAAATTTTTTGTTAAAAAATTTGTATATATATTAATATGATAATAAAACAATTATAATAAAAATTAAATTGTGAAAAAAGATTTTGAAGGGATTTGTATTTAATTGTGAAAAATCTTTTAGTGATCTTTATAATAAAAAAAATAAAAATAATAAAAATGAATGTGCAAAAATTATATTGATTATTTTATTGAATGTTATTTTTAATAGTTATAATACAGTTCAGCTACCGGCAGGGAATATTTCAGCACCAATAATCAACTTCAACAACAACAGCAATATTTCTTTTACATTTAATTTTTCTGAACAGGTATCCCTGTATCAGATCAATAATTATTACAAACATTCATCGGTGAGTTAATTTAAAATACATTTCAAATGTTATTTTTAATATTTTTTATTATTATTATAATAGATGGTGTTACGGCAATGCTTTTTTTAAGTAGCAGCAGTATAAAAATCTTATATGCTTTTAATATATTTTAGAATAAAATAACCGATGTATTTCTCTAGTAAAATATTTTTATTTTTTTTATGAATTTTAAGATTACAACTTATCTTGGCGATGGATTTATTCGGAATCAAAAATAAAAATTTAAAATTATTATAAAAATTTAAATTTTGAAGAAAATTAAAAAGTTAAAATATTAATAACTGAAAGAATATATAAAGATAAGACAATTGTTAAATGTTATTTACTTTAGAACATTGAACTCGAATTAGATCAGTGAACTTTACTTTACTTATTATATAATTTAAACCTTACAAACACGCCAATAATGTATTTTTATATATATATATATTATATAATGCAAATAAAAATTAGACAAAACTACATCCAGCAGTAACTATAAGGCAGTAAGCCCTAACATCGAACTGCATTATCGGCCTGCGTTACGGATCTAATTGCTCACAAATCGTTGACAGCTTTTTAGTTGACATTTTGATCGGTCGTCCATCATGCGGATACATAAATAAAAAAGTGATTAATAAAAATAAATAAATAAATAATAATAAAAACGCATACGCATGATCGCGTCGTGAACATTCTCCCCCCCTTGGATTATATTGATGTAATCAGAATCCAAGAAAGTGAAGGGAATTGTTATTGTTGATTAGTGATAGTGTTTTTTTTTTGTTTGGCAAAATCCATCGATGTTACTAAATTTGTTTTCTTGGAGTATCACACATACACACACACACACTTGGAGTGTGTGTGTGTGTATGTGTGTGTGTATGTGTGTATAAAAATGAGTGTATTTTGGAGTTGCAATTTGTAGAATTAGTGCAATTGATAAATATTTTGATTATTATTGTTTGTTTATTATTTTTTTTTATTAATACGTATGTTATTAAATGTTCGAATTTTTTTTTAAATGTGAAAATTCATTGCTAATATTATTTATCGTTTATTATCGATTTTTATTTGCTTTAATTTACGCATAAATTCATTTTAATTATTAAGTTATATGCATAAATATTATTTTAGGTTATGTTAATTATTAAGTTATAGTTCATAAGATTTTTTGTTGAATTCATTTTATTTTATTAAATTGTTGTTTATAAGTGAGTTTATAACAATTAATTTTAAAAATTATTTTGTGAATTGTCTTTTATTGGAAGAAGACATATTTTCTTAATTGGCCGCTTAAACGTTCCATTTGCGGTTTAGACGGTTACTACACGAACTAAATTATCATTACCGGGATGAGTCGCGATAACACGCGCGGTTAGCCAATGAGTCGGTGGCATTCGTTCGTCCTTAATTAGCACGATATTGCCAAGTTTAATATCATCATGTGACGAATTCCATTTTTGTCGGTTCTGTAATCGTGATACTCCATTTATACCAATTATTTTGGGAATATTTTGATTATTATTGTTTGTTTATTATTTTTTTTTATTAATACGTATGTTATTAAATGTTCGAATTTTTTTTTAAATGTGAAAATTCATTGCTAATATTATTTATCGTTTATTATCTATTTTTATTTGCTTTAATTTACGCATAAATTCATTTTAATTATTAAGTTATATGCATAAATATTATTTTAGGTTATGTTAATTATTAAGTTATAGTTCATAAGATTTTTTGTTGAATTCATTTTATTTTATTAAATTGTTGTTTATAAGTGAGTTTATAACAATTAATTTTAAAAATTATTTTGTGAATTGTCTTTTATTGGAAGAAGACATATTTTCTTAATTGGCCGCTTAAACGTTCCATTTGCGGTTTAGACGGTTACTACACGAACTAAATTATCATTACCGGGATGAGTCGCGATAACACGCGCGGTTAGCCAATGAGTCGGTGGCATTCGTTCGTCCTTAATTAGCACGATATTGCCAAGTTTAATATCATCATGTGACGAATTCCATTTTTGTCGGTTCTGTAATCGTGATACTCCATTTATCCCAAAATAATTGGTATAAATGTTGAATATATTGCCAGCGATCTAAATTATTTAATTTTATTTCTTTTAAATCTCTTTCAGGTGGAGTATTTAATGAATCCATAATCAAAAAATGACCTGGTGTTAGTACTGATAGGTCATCAATATCAGGTGATTTTGGACATAAAGGTCGCGAATTTAAGTACGCTTCATTTGTGATAAAAGCGTTACGTATTCTTCAAAGGTTAATTTTGAATTACCAATAGTACGCTTCAAATGAAATTGAATGGATTTGACTCCAGATTCCCATAGACCACCCATATGAGGAGCAGATGGTGGGTTAAACTGCCAATGCATTCCCAGCAAGCTCAATTTATTAGCTACTTCTTCGGACCATTGCTTTTGGATAATTTTTCGTTCCTTTTTCAAAACGTTGTCAGCACCAACAAAATTGGTTCCACAATCGCTGTAAATATTTTTACAAATTCCTCGCCTAGCTACAAAACGATGAAAAGCTGCTATGAACGCTGCTGTGCTGAGGTCGCTAACGAGCTCTATATGTATTGCTTTGATACTTAAACAAATAAAAATAGCAATATAACCTTTAAAAAATTTATTACATTTTCCTTTCCAGGATTTAATTTCAATTGGACCAGCATAGTCAACTCCTGCGTTAAAAAATGGTCGAGCAACTTGAACACGTACAGCCGGTAAATTAATTGGTTGGATTCTTTTGCTGCAAAACGAAAACAAATGACACATTTTTTAATTATTTTTTTAATATTATTCTTTGCACTGATTATCCAATATCTATTTTGTAGATATTCAGTTACTATTGTTGGTCCACCGTGAGACGTAGAAATATGAGCATTGGAAATTAACAAATCTGTGAAATATGATTTTTTTGGAATTATTATCGGATGTCGTCTATCATATTTCAAAACAGAATTTTGCAAGCGACCACCAACTCGAAGTAATTTATGTTCATCTAAAAATGGATTTAATGTTAAAATGTTACTTTGTTTAGGTATTTGTTTTTTAGCTAATAATTTGGATATCTCTTCACCATAATCTAGATGTTGTACGCAACTAATTGTACAATTTAAAGCCTGTTCAAGTTCGTCAGGTGTTAGTGGATTAATGTTTTTATTTTTATGATGTCGAAAATTATAAATTGCTCTATGGCAATAAGCAATTACACGCAATAATTTGGGAAGTGACGAATGTTTTTTAATTATTTCTTCTATAAAATTCATATTTTGATTCGAAGTTTGCATAAATAATAATTGTACCTTTTTTATTTCTAGGTTTGTTTCATTACAAACATTTTGTATAAGATTTTTTGGTGAAAAATCTTTAAGAAATGTTGGGCCCTGCCACCAAATCGATGAAGACACCATTTCTGAAGGAAGTAATCCCCGTGATCCTACGTCGGCTGGATTATCCTGTGAAGCAATATGGTGCCAATTTTTTGCCGTAACGCGAGACTGATTTTCGGTAACTCTGTTGGCGACAAAATATTTCCATTTATAGGGAGGTGCTTGTATCCATGCTAATGTTATCATGGAATCAGTCCACGCAAACACTGGAACATTCTGAAAATCCATGGATTTTTTTACAAATTGTACGAGTTTCGCCAACAAAACAGCACCACATAACTCGAGACGTGGTAATGAAATACGTTTCAAATGAGCAACTTTAGTTTTTGACGTTAACAGCTGAATTTGAATTTTTTCGTTTTCATCCATAAATCGTAAGTATATTACTGCAGAATAAGATTTTTCTGAAGCATCACTAAAACCATGAATTTCAATATTTTTAGAATTTTTCGTTAACTGGATCCATCGAGGGAATTCTATATTTTCAAGTATGTGAAGTTCATCGCGAAATGCTAGCCATTTTAATTTTAGTGTATCTGTTACCTGTTCATCCCATCCGCATTGCTGCAACCACAGTTCTTGCATAATAATTTTTGCATAAACAATGCACGGTGAGATCCATCCAAGTGGATCAAATAATCTTGCTACGTCAGATAAAATATTACGTTTGGACGTTTTGGAAATCGTAGGTAATTGAATTTTAAATTTAAAAATGTCTTTGGCAGGATGCCATTGTATACCAAGTGCTTTAATTGATTCATCTTTATCAAATGTTAATGGTAAATTTATTTCTCTTATTTCTTCAGGAACTTGACGCAAAATTTCATCATTATTACTTGCCCATTTACGCAACTGAAAACCCGCATCAGCAAATTGGTGCAGTGTACGTATAGCTAAATAAGGTGCAGATGCTGTACCAAACGTAACTGTATTTAACGCAAAAGTTTTTATATTATTATCATAATTGTCTCTCCAACAGATTAACTGATACATAGCATCATCTGGATTAATCCATATTTGGCCGTACATTTTTGTGATATCAGCCGTGTAAGCGATTTTAAAAGTACGCCATTTCATCATGATGCTTGTAATCTCATTTTGCAATTTTGGACCGATCATCAAACAATTATTTAAAGATTTACCATTTGCTGCTTTACAAGATGCATCAAATACAACTCTCAGTTTCGTCGTAGTCGATTCTTTAAATACTGCATGGTGCGGTAAAAAATATGTAGCACCAACTCCAGTTCCCCAAGATTTAATTTCTGTCATATGGTGTAATTTTAAATAATCGGTAATATTTTCTTTATACATTATTTCTAATTTTTTATTATTTTGAAATTTTTTTTCTAATTGTAGAAATCTAGTAATAGCGGCTTGACGTGAGCTATTAAATACTGGCCTAATGTCGTCTATGAATGGAAGTGAAACTTGATATCGTCCATCCGCATTACGACGGTAATTTAATTTATAATGATTTTGACAATTTTGTTCTTCATCAGTAAATTTTCTAGTTTCTGAGATTTCTTCAATTTCCCAGAAACGTTTTAATTGTTGTTCCAAGTCAATCATGTGATGATGAGAGACAATGGTTTTTTCTGCTGGACTAAAAAGGTTACCAGAGACTATCCAGCCGAATTCCGACAGTTGTGCTATTGGTGCTCCTGGAGGTCCTTTTATTAATCCAGACAAAATTATTGCAGAATATACATTAGCTCCAAGTAATACATCGATTTTACCAGGAACATTAAAGTAAGGGTCAGCTCATTTTAAATCTTTCAAATGATCCCAATTAACTATTTCAATTTTTTCAGATGGCAAGATACGAGTGATGTTAGTAAAAACTAAAGCCTCAGTATTAAGATTAAATTCTTTATTATATAATGATGATATTGTAAGTATTACTTTATGTTTAGCTACACCAGCATTAGCTTCTCCTAAACCAGTTATATTGGTACATGTTTTTTCTTTTTTTAGACGCAGTTTTTGGACAACTGCTTCTGTGACAAATGTTGCTTCAGACCCGGGATCGATCAATGCTCTGAAAGTATGACTGTCGCCGTTGGAAGAATTAATATTAATCATGGCAGTAGCTAACAATACTTTCGAGTGTTCAATTTTTTGTGTAAAATATGTTTGTACGTTGTTCGTTTGATGTGATGTACCATCAACAGGTACATGTTGAATTTGTGAATTTGATTGATTTAAATTATGTTGATTATCTTGCCAACTTGTACAGTTTGGATTAAGATTTGAATTTACTAGATTATGTTGTACCATTTTAGAATTATGATTTTGTTTTATTAATGTTTGTGAATTCGTTGTATTGTATTGTGATGTACTAAAATGTAATAGAGAATTGTGCTTTTTGTTACATTGTAGACAATTTTTGTTACTTGGGCATTCTGGTCTTAAATGATTATAAGCTAAACAATTTGTACATGCACCTATTTTTTTAATAATCTCGAATCTATTTTTTATATCCATTTTTAGAAATTTCTCGCACTTTCTTATAATATGATTACCACCACATATCCGACAAGATTGATTTCGACCAGAAGTATAATTGGTACTATCGGTTTGTGCAACATGAAACGATCTACTGAATTTGAAATTATTGGAATTTGACATAGCCGGAGGCGTAAATTTTTTAAACACTGGTTTGGATTGTTCAATAGATTCGAGCGTACGGAAGCGAATTTGGTAAAGACATTTAATTCCGCACAATTTTTTGCACCACCTAAGTGTTCTTCCCACAGCTCTTGAGTATTTGAAGGTAATTTTGAGCAAATAATATAGATTAAAATAACATCCCATGTATCAACAGGTATTCCTAAATTGCGTAATGAATGAACACATTCGGTTGTTACATCTAAAATATCTTTAATTCCCGAAGCAGTTTCTGTGGTAATATTTTTTTTATTAAATAATATGCGTAATTGTATATTTACTAAAACTCTTTTATTTTCATATCTTTCGTTCAATATGGACCAAGCTGAATCATAATTTTTTTCTTCAAGTGCTACATGTTGTAACAATCTTGCTGCCTCACCATGAATGAATGATTTTAAGTAATGAAGCTTTTGTATATTTGGAATAGCTTTATTAGCATGTACAAGAGAAACAAAAAGATCGTGAAAGGGTTTCCAGTTTTCATAACCCCCTGAAAAAACTGGTAATTGAATTGGCTTTAATTTAATATCGCAAGGATTTTCTGCCGCAATTGATGTGGATAAATGATTATCGTCGGATTTGAGGGCCTCGTTCAGTTCTCCCGAATAGTCGAAATATAAACTTTTAATTTTGTTGAATATTTCTGATGCTAAATAATCAGCTTTTAATGTTCCTTCTTCTTTCGCGCAAATAAGTTTAAACTGCCAATCTTCTGCCTGTGCAAAAATAGCATCTAGGTTTTTTATTCGCGACTTAATATATGTTTCACGCCGTTTTAATTGTTCAACTCCAGCAAAACTTTTAGCATCATGGCTCAATAGCTGATATAAATTTTCAACATATTTAATGGCAGCATCTAATGTGGGTGGTGCCATTTTAATTTTATAAATAAGAGAAAAAACAAATAAATGAAACTCAATATGTCTTGTGTAAATTAAAATTTATTGTTCACTTATTTATTTTTAATTTTAACCGTTTAAATTTTTCTATATTAATATATGATTTTTAAATTTAATGTTGTAAATATGTTTGATTTAATGTATTATTATAAAATTAGTATTAATACTTTTAATGTAATGTGGTTATTGTAATATATCTATATATTAGATTTAATATTTTAAACCCAATTATTTATTATATACTGTATAATAAATAATTACTGTAATGTAATATGTAATATTTTTAATTCAATATATTTATTTTAAATTTAATATTAATATTTTTTAATTCAATATATTTATTGAACAATATAATGTAATAAGTATTATCAAATGTGATTTATAAAAAAAAATTGTAATTATAGTGGCATTATCGCTTAAAAAATAGTTAAACGATTTTTGTATTTTATTAAATATGTTAATAAAGCGATACTTTTATTATATATGAACGCATCGAAAAAATTTCTTTTAATTAAATTCACCAATATATAAATATAAAAAATTTTCTTTAATATATTTCAGATTGTAGTGGCATTATAGTGGCTTAATAATTAAATGCACCGAAAACGTCTTTCAATTGAATTCACCACTATAACAAAAACATTTCTTTTGTAATCGTTCATATGTTACGGCACTGTAAAAAGTATGTTACGCCACTGTAAAATTATTGAATATAAAAAAAAAATTTTTAAACCACCAAAATTTTTTATTAAATTCGCGCTGTAAAAAGTATGAGCGCCAAAAAAAATTAATAAATTCGCGGATATATTTTTATTAAATTTAAATATTTTATTAAAATGTATTTATGATTCTATGTTATAATTATTATTAATTTATCAATTCGCACTAACCTTTGCAGACTCTGATGATTAATTTTAGGATTTTCTTTCTTCTGCGGATGCTCTGACGATTTTTACTTTTGCACCACACTACACTTCACACGTAACCCTTTTTTTTATTTTTTAAATTTTAAAATAATTATAATTAAAACCAAATGATTCTCAACCGACTTTTTTTTTTATATCGAAGGACCAAATGTTACGGCAATGCTTTTTTTAAGTAGCAGCAGTATAAAAATCTTATATGCTTTTAATATATTTTAGAATAAAATAACCGATGTATTTCTCTAGTAAAATATTTTTATTTTTTTTATGAATTTTAAGATTACAACTTATCTTGGCGATGGATTTATTCGGAATCAAAAATAAAAATTTAAAATTATTATAAAAATTTAAATTTTGAAGAAAATTAAAAAGTTAAAATATTAATAACTGAAAGAATATATAAAGATAAGACAATTGTTAAATGTTATTTATTTTAGAACATTGAACTCGAATTAGATCAGTGAACTTTACTTTACTTATTATATAATTTAAACCTTACAAATACGTCAATAATGTATTTTTATATATATATATTATATAATCCAAATAAAAATTAGACAAAACTACATCCAGCAGTAACTATAAGGCAGTAAGTCCTAACATCGAACTGCATTATCGGCCTGCGTTACCGATCTAATTGCTCACAAATCGTTGACAGCTTTTCAGTTGACATTTGGTCGGTCGTCCATCATGCGGATACATAAATAAAAAAGTGATTAATAAAAATAAATAAATAAATAATAATAAAAACCCATCCGCATGATCGCGTCGTGAGCAGATGGAAAAGAAAGACCAGCTGCTACGCTATAATTCTGGAAAAAAAAGCTACAATAGACGTTGATGATGAAGTGGAAGTAAGTTTTTTAATATGTACATGGGTATTTTATTTTATAATTATAATTTCAATAGGTGGAAAAGAAAGAGGAAAAATTATTAGCTGCTAAAAATAAAAAGGGGTCTGCAGACGTTGGCAGGGGCAATGAAGGCGAAGTAATTATTTTAAATTATAATTTTTGTATTTTTAAAATTTTATTTTTCTAAATAATTTTTTTTTTATTATTATTATTTTTTTACTTTAAGTAAACGGTGAAATAGGCAGCGGCACCAATCCGCGAGGTAAGTTGCGTGGAAGTTTTGAACTTATTGGATAAATTCATCATCCTCCTTTTTAGAGCCTCGAGAAGTAGCGGCGGCTGCAGTTCATCGAGATGTGAATTTTTTTTTAACATATTTTATATAATCATAGCTATTAATCATATCATAGCTATTAATTATATTATTATATTTTTATTTTTTTATTGACATTTATATAATTTTTGTCACATTTATATAATTTTTTGGGATAAATATTTTTTAAATACTATTATAATAATAATGTTCTACATAAATAAAAAATATTTCATTTAAAAATAAAATCGAAAACAAGTTGTTTTTATAATTTACCTACCTTTCATCCCTTCACCCATTTTCAGATAAAGGCAAATTTTTCAGATGATTCAACGATGGATTTTTTGTTATGCATTTTTTTTCGCCCAATTTTTTAAATCCAGAACATGCTATAATTTCATATATGGAGGAATTTACCTACTTTTCGCCGCTTAACCGATTTTACGATTAGGCTACACAACTATACGCAAAACTCTGGAAACCTTTTTAATATATTCTTGTTATATCTCAAATATAAGAATAATATATTGTATGGTTGTTTACTATGCTGAACTAATGCATATACCTCATTCTGCTTAGATCTGCATAAACAAAAAGTATTTGAATATTAATTAGAAAGGATTGGTGTGTATACTTGTGTAGTCTAAGCGGTAAAGTCGTGATTAACTTGAAAAATTAATCCTTATCTGAAAAACTTGCCGATGATTGTTTGTTCGAATCACGCTCAAGGTATTCAATTAAATATAAAATACAGATCAAACAATCATCGGTGAGTTTTTCAGATAAAGGCTAATTTTTCAAATTAGTCGACTTTACCGCTTAGGCTACACAACTATATTGCATTCAAAGCTTTACTATTTTCAGATAAACGTAAATTTTTTTTAAAAAATGTATATAAAATTTAAGCAGAATCTGGAAGTGGACAGAAGGGTATATTTTCAGGGTGTTGTCTTTTTAAAAATTATGTGTGGTATTTGAGTGTGTATATGAATATTTATTTACTGTAATATTCGCATCACATGTTAAGTCGTTGTTTAAATGTTATACATATATAGGAATTTTTTTTGATAAGACTTGCATTAATATAAATTTATAATTTTCTTATAATTTTCAGAAATAAAAACATGTAAGGTTTAAGTAATAAAATAATAATCATTTTATTATGTAATTTTAATTTATTATTATTATTAGCCCTGTTTTTTTGTAGACGGGTATATTGTACAGCAAATTTTTACATTGAAAACAACAAAAATTTGTTGGCAAAAAAATTAGAATTACAGTAGTTATTTATATATTGCAAATGAATTGTAATTGATAAATAGTTCATAATATGACATATAGATGACTCTGTTGTCAATATTCCGTTTCATTTGATTGTTTTCATTTATTTCAAATACATTGGACCAAAAAGGCATAGCCTATGTTTTTTTTTACATTAAAAAATGGCAATTTATTAAAGAAAAAAAGCAACTTTTATATTTTTTAATGATATTTAATGATTTTTTTTTTTACTTTTATAAAACTCAAAGTTAATGTGATTTTAAAAAAAATTATCAGCTGATAAATTCAATTGTGATTGAAATAAAAAAAATTGTCGCCTTATTTTCAGTTAATCGTTTTTTTGCAAAAATTTTGCAATACAATATACCCGTCTACAAAAAAACAGGGCTATTATTATCTAATATAAAATAAATATATATTTTAATTTTAAAAATATTTTTGAGTATTTAGGTCTTTTACAAAATCAAGTATTGCCATATTTTTGCGATTTTTATCACGTCCTTTAAAAATTAAAAAGTAGTTTTCGTTTTTCAGCTCCTGCAATTCTTCTTCAGTGGTAACGGCCGCAGAAATTTTTTTGGGAAGAAATACCCATAATGTTTCACCCGAAGTTAAATCCTCTAGGGTGGCTGTTACTTGCTGTCCATAAACCGTATTGATAAATTCGAAGTTCAGCACTTTGTATGCTTTTCCGATTATCAATTCGTCCAGCTTGGTAGAGTCCTGAGAGGATCCACTTACATCTGTTTCAAATTTTTGCAAAAATGCCTAGAATATTGAATTTTCATAATAATAATAGATATAAAGTTTGTAAATATCTCCTTACCATTGAGGTTTAAAAATTAACTGATATACTCTGGTGTAAAAAAACGCACTATATATATACGAAAATTCTACAGATGAAAATACTTTTTAGGTACATTATTTTTATAAAATTGTTTAATAATGTACCTAAATAATTAATGTACCTAAATGATTGTTTAAAATTAATTATATTCATTATTTCATTATATTTTATATTCAGCCTTTCATTAATTATTTATGGTTCAGATTCGTTAAAATCAATATTGAATTTTATGGTTCATTAGTTTATAATTGGACCACCAATGCTTTCCCAGTTATTTTTTCAAACAAAATTATACCTCTACATGAGCTTGAATTAAAAAATCCGCATTTTAATGTTTTTATTAAAAGCAAAATGCAATTAATATTTCCGGTCTAATTTTAATCGGAATTACTTTTAGGCAAAAATTTAAGGATACAATCTGTTATTAAAAGTCTGCATTTTAATGATTTTATTAAAAGCAAAATGCAATTAATATTTTCGGTCAAATTTTAATCGGAATTACTTTTAGGCAAAAATTTAAAGATACAATCTGTTATTAAAAAGTCTGCGTTTTAATGTTTTATTAAAAGCAAAATGCAATTAATATTTCCGGTCTAATTTTAATCGGTATTTACTTTTGACAAAAATTAAAAGATACAATATGGTTATTACGTAAATGTGTATCTCTTTTCTTGTGAGAATTTTTAAAATTATTAAAGATTTTTAATTTGAATTATTAAAGAACTATTAAATATTATTAAAGAATTGAATTTTCATAATAATAATAGATATAAGGTATATATATATATATATATATATATATATATATATATATATATATATATATATTGTGAGAATTTTTAAAATTATTAAAGATTTTTAATAATAATAATAAAAACCAATATATTAATAAGTTGAAACGCATTGATAAACTTGTATGAAAAGTCATTAATTATTATTTACGTAAATGTAATTTTTAATAATAACTAAGATTTTTGTTACTTTTCATAATTAAAATCCTATATTAAAGAAACACCATCGTTTTAAGCCTCAGTTTTTCATAACCTTTGGTTACTTTCAATTGTTTTAAAAATGTCGCGAGTATCTATTAAGAGTGAATCGGAAGTTTTTGTAAAACGGTTTAATGTGCGTGCTAGACGTATCGAATTTAAAATTAGTCAAATACCCTTAGATGAGGATCCAATAAATTGGATTAAAGCAGCTATTGAGGAAATAGTACAATCTTCGACAAGAGATGTCTTGCCTACTGATCAAATAGGTATAAGTTTTTGGGGTGAGAGTTTCGAGGAGCGGGGCCAGGATATATGAGCTTTAGAGCAGCTAATTTAGTTTCGACCGAGGATCTTTGGAACCTTATAACGAGAGTTTACCAAAGCAAATTTGAAGGTTTAAGTACAGATAAGTTTTGCTTAACTGTCACATATGTTCGTATGCCACAAGGTCAACGGAAAAAAGCAAATAATTATTTTACTTTTAAAGAGGAATGTATCAAACGTAAAGGTATTATAACAATAAATAATGCTGATTATATGTACCTTCCAAGAGCTTTAGTCGTTGCTATTTCTGTAGCTGATAACGATAAAGATAAAAATAAAATTAAAAAGGATATAAATAAATTACAAACAATTAAAGCACTAGATTTGTTAAACAAATCGGAAATAAATATTTCGCCAGAGGGTGCAGGTGTAGGAGAATTACGTAAATTTCAAGCATATTTAAAAGACTACAAAATAACTGTCTTTAAATATGGAACTAAAGGCCGTGATATTGATATTATTTTCCAAGGACATGAAGATGGAAAAAGACTGAATTTATTATACCACGACAATCATTTTAACGTTATAACTTCACTTACGGCAGCTTTTTGTTGTGGCTATTTTTGTAATCAATGTGTCACACCTTTTAATAAAAAAAATAGTCACTGCTGCATTAAAAGCTGTCTAAGTTGCCAAAAATCACCATATTGTCAAGAGGACATTTCAAAATTTATATGTAAGTTATGTAACCGATATTTCAAAAACCAGATATGTTACAATATATATATGTTATTATAACCAGATATGTTACTTGTTATTGGATTTAAATAATAGAAGTACTTGCAATACGATAAATCGTTGTTTATTATGCCTAAAAGTATTTAAAAAAGAAAAAAAAACACATTTGTGGTTAATATTTTTGTAAAGTATGTCAATTAAACGTTTCCAAAGAACATCAATGTTTTATTAAGAGAGATACACGCTCACCATTACTAAAAGATATATTGTTTATATTTTATGATTTAGAAACTCGTCAGGAAAAGTATGTTGATAAAAACGCTATAGGTAATATTAAACTTCATGAACCTATTTTGTGTGTTTCTGCTAAACGATGTGATATTTGTATTAATTTAGAAAAATTATACTTTTGTAAGAAATGTGGTTTTAGAGAAATTATTTACAAGGAAAAAGTAATTAGTAAATTTGTAAATGATTTGTTATCAATTTCCAAAAAATTTAAAAAAGTTACTGTCATAGCACACAATGGTAAATCTTTTGATCACCAGTTTATTTTAAACCACATATTATTGTTAACTGATTTAAAACCGGAATTAATCATGCAAGGAACAAAAATAGTAATGATGTGCTTAAAGAATATAAAATTTATTGATTCTTTAAACTATTTTCCAATGCCGTTGGCTAAATTACCCAAAGCATTTGATTTACAAACATCATCTAAGAAAGGTTATTTTCCTCACCTGTTTAACACCTTAGAAAATTCCGAGTATATAGGATTATTACCTGTGTTGTGAATTGAAGCACCCAGTACTTCAATTCACAACCAAAAAACAGCCAACTAAAATATTTGGAAATAATTTAAATTTATTGATTAAGGCTGTGTGCCAAAGGGTTTAAATTTGTAGTTTAAAATTAAATGATGACTGATGAAATTAAATTATGACACTAGCAACAATATATATATGTTATTATAACCAGATATAGAAAGTCAAAATTTAACGACCTTCCAGACCTCGTTAAATTTGACACTTCAGATTAAATTTTGATTTATTTAATATTCATATATCAGATTTTTTATTTACGAGCCCTATCTCATATGTATTGATACATTCCAATATTTTATGATTTTTTTCAATGTTTTATACTAGAATTATTAATAAAAATAAATTTATTTTTTTACAAGAAATTAAAGAAATATTAATAATAATAAAAAAGGAGTAAAAAAATTGTTATATAAATTATAAAGTATTGTAATGGATCAATACATATGAGATAGGGCTCGTACATATTTATAATTTTATTTTTAAAAAAATTTAAAAAAAATTTTTTAATTTTTTAAAAAAATTAGAGAGCAAAAAAAAAGAAAATTTTCATCCATCTTTTTTTAAAAATTAAACCAATTGGCACAGCAAACTTGATAGTAAATATTAAAAAAACCTAAGGCTGTAGGCTGTGTGCCAAAGAGTTTAAATTTTAAATTTTGACACAAAAAATTAAATTTTTTTTGCTGGTGAGTTTTTTTAATATTTACTATCAAGTTTGCTGTGCCAATTGGTTTAATTTTTAAAAAAAGATGGATGAAATTTTTCTTTTTTATTGCTCTCTAATTTTTTTAAAAAAATTAAAAAAATTTTTGAAATTTTTTTAAAAATAAAATTATAAATATGTACGAGCCCTATCGCATATGTATTGATCCATTACAATACTTTATAATTGATATAACATTTTTTTTAATCCTTTTTTATTATTAATAATATTTCTTTAATTTCTTGTAAAAAAATAAATTTATTTTTATTAATAATTCTAGTATAAAACATTGAAAAAAATCATAAAATATTGGAATGTATCAATACATATGAGATAGGGCTCGTAAATAAAAAATCTGATATATGAATATTAAATAAATCAAAATTTAATCTGAAGTGTCAAATTTAACGAGGTCTGGAAGGTCGTTAAATTTTGACTTTCTATATTCACCACGCTAGTGTCATAATTTAATTTCATCAGTCATAATTTAATTTTAAACTACAAATTTAAACCCTTTGGCACACAGCCTTAATTTGCAAAATAACTGAAAATTAAATTGGAGCAATAATTTGAAGAACTGATTGGCTAACCAAAATATCGCATGCGATATTTTGGAAAACCAAAAAGCTCTTCAACCAAATAAATTAGCTGTTTTTTGGTAACCAAAATTAAGTTTTTTCGGAAGTGTCAAGAAGACACTAACTAATTAGATGAAGTCTACTTTGGGGTGTCAAGTAGACACCAATTACATTATTAAAAAAAGTTATTATTCTAAAAATAAAAACTAAAAGTTAAATAAAACTTGTTAAATTAAAACGCTCTAAATAAAAGTCTAATAAAAGTCGGAAATAAAACTCTAAAACATTAAGTTGTTAAAATTAAAAGAAAAGTTAATAATTATTTATTTTAAGAAATAATTATAATTGAATATTAAACAGAGAAACTAAATTTTAATAAATAAATAAGTAGAACTATTTTTGTAACATAATACATAAAACGAAAGTTAATTAAATAATAAAAAATAGTGTTTTTATTTGGTAATAAGAAGAAGAAAACAATTATAAAAGGTAACTTTTATAACACGTGAAATGGATTTTTATGATCCCGATTCGATGAAAAGTGAGGAAAGAAGGGAATTTTTAAAATAGTATGATGAAAATAAAAATAAAACTTTTAATATGCAGAATGAATTAGTTTCATACTGCCAAAACGATGTACTAATTTTAACTGAGGCTGCCATTAAATTTCGTCAATTATTGTTAAATGTATGCAATGTATGTCCGTTTACCGAAGCATGTACGATTGCATCAACTTGTAATGTGATTTTTAGACGCAATTTTTTGAAATCAAATACAATAAGCATTATACCAAAAAATAATTACCATGAAGGTAATGGTCAATCCAAAATAGCAATTCAATGGTTATTGCATGAAGAAAAAGAGAGAAATATAAAAATACGGCATGCTTTAAATGGAAAAGAAATTATAATACAGGGTGTAAAAGTTGACGGATTTTGTGAAGAAACAAATCAAATTTTCGAGTTTTACGGTTGCTATTATCATGGTCATCCTGTCTGTTTCAACCACAACCGTGATAATCATTTACATAAAAATTCAAAAGAAACACCGAATACTCGGTATGAATCAACTATTTCCAAATCTCTACATCTAAAAACTACTGATTATGAACTTTTTGAAATGTGGGAATGTGAATTTCGGAAAAAAACTAAAAGTAGATGAAAACATGAAAAATTTAAAGTTTCATACAATATTAAATTATTTACCATTAAACCCTAGAGATGCATTTTATGGTGGAAGGACGGGTAACACAAGAACATATTATAAATGCAAAGAAAACGAACAAATTAAATACATTGATATTTGCTCTTTATATCCGTGGGTTTGCAAATATGGTAAATTTGAAACTTTATGTTGGAAATAATATATGTAAAAATATTATTCTACCACAAACTGAAGGAATAATAAAATGTAAAATTTTACCACCTTATAATTTATATCATCCCATTCTACCTATAAAGCAAAACAATAAGTTAATTTTTACTTTGTGTAATACTTGTTCAGATCAATTTTGTTATGAAGAGTGTGAACACGATGACAACCAAAAGGAATTAACTGGTACTTGGATTATTGATGAAGTTAATAAGGCAGTAGAAAAAGATTATAAAATATTAGAAATTTATGAAATATGGGAGTATAAGGTTGAACAATACAATAAAAACAATGGCGGTCTTTTTGCAGACATGATGAATAAGTTTATTAAATTAAGACAGGAAGCTTCAGGCTTTCCCTCTAGTTGTTCTACACAAGCTGAAAAAGACAAATACATTGAGGAATTCTTAAATAGTGAAGGAATTCAGCTAAAATTTAGTGAAATTGTGAAAAATGCAGGGAAAAGATCTTTAGCTAAACTAATATTAAATTCTTTTTGGAGTAAATTTGGACAACGTGAAAATATACCAAAAACAACAATTCTAAATCAACCAGAGGAATTATATGAAATGTTAACAAATCCAATAACTTTAATAAACAACATATTGCCAATAAACGAGGAAACTTTAATAGTCAACTCAAAGTATATAGAATAGGAGTGTCCGTCAGTAGTAATAAGCCCCCCTAGAAAATATTTGTTCTACGTTTGATAGGGAACATCCGAGTAAAAGATGGTGATTAGCCCTAGTAGTACTAAATTTGAATGCGTGTAGGGTGTTAGAGAGAGAGGGCTATAGAGAGATAGTTATATTTTAAGATGTTCTGATTGGTTATAATTTAATTTTGGGGGTTTACCTGGACCTGTAGAAGATTAAACCTGTAAAAAATCTGTAGCCCGTGGTAGAGTAAATATCGATAGTTCATATGTATAGAAATATTTTAAGGTGTTCTGATTGGTTATTATTTAATTTTGGGGGTTTACCTGTACCTGTAGAAGATTAAACCTGTAAAAAATCTGTAGCCCGTGGTAGAGTAAATATCGATAGCTCATATGTATGTATAAAAAACCCACTGTAAATTCGCATCTGTTTAACCCATTAGATTCCAAGAAAAAATTACGCAATTGAAAATTATTCAAATACAAAAAATGATACCCTTAGCCTAAAATAAATAAATCTGGGATTCCCGCAATATACTTTTTTTTAGTCTAATATATGTATTTCATAGGTATACGCTTGAGTTCAATATATATTTCATAGTAGATACATCTGTGCCTAAATTGGTACTAATTGAAACAAGGGGTTAAGAAACAAGTATGTAGAAAATATGTAAAATCCATCGGTAACCTGTTATGAAAAATATTTTAAGTGAGAGAATTGTGTATATAACGGCTTCTTTGTTTATCGCATAGGTTGTCACTATAAAATTATATACACAAACAATAATATCATTATCATATGTATAACATGAACAAATGATTATATTCAAATATTATTTCCTCTCTGTTATTCTGCTTTAATAATAAATATTGTTATGCTCAAGCGTATATGTATTATAATTGGAAGTCCTGCCTTTGTAAACAAAATAAAGTAACATCTCTTATTCTGCTTTAATAATAAATATTGTTATGCTCAAGCGTATATGTATTATAATTGGAAGTTCCGCCTTTGTAAAAAAAATAAAGTATCAGGAGTAATAATCTCTCAATAATAATAATAACAATGGGTGATGATTAAAAGATTATACGGCCATCTTTTAATCATCACCCATTATACGGCCATCTTTTAATCATCAGTGTTTGTAAATATTATTTGTAAACAAACAAACAAAAATAACAAGCGCTATAGTTTCTCATATTTCATAACACCATAATATAATATTGTTTTTATATTCAAATTTTAATCTATATTTTTTTCAAGTTCAAGGTCTGTTACTATAGTTTATTAACTTACGATTTGTGAGGAAAAAATAACATACAGTAAATGTTTATCAAAAAAAACTTGTGTATTTTACATAATATTACAAAAAATTAATATTTATTTTTGATGTCTTTTTTTGATTATCCCTACAATTACAAGTGTTCCTGTAAAAATAATAAAGTAATAGTGAAACAACAACAATTACAAGTGTTCCTGTAAAAATAATAAAGTAATAGTGAAACAACAAATAGTGAAACAACAACCCGAAAAAAAGAACATAATAATGTTCAAAACCAAAACTGTAAAAATATTAAATAAAAATCACTAAATATTTTTTTTGTTTATACATATGTATTTATTTATTTAAAAAAAAAATTATTAAAATTTTCATCTTTTTTACAAAAATAATAATTATTTTTTAAAAATTTATTTATGACGTCTTCTTTGCTGATACCGGTTGTTATTGTTCAGCATCTCAGCCTGCTCGATGAGACCCTAACCATCCCTGCAATTACAAGTGTTTCTGTAAAAATAATAAATGTAAAGTATATAACGATCATCTATATATAGGACCATATAACTTACTCGCTTAGGAGCCTTGTACGAATCTCATAAGACATTGAATCGTCTTCTTGAGATGTCTCCTTTGAAAGAGGTGGTGTGAGGGTTGTTATTGTTGTTGTTGAAGATGTTAAGGGTTTACCACCCCTGAATCGATTTCTTCTCGGGCGAGGCGTTGTCACAGGAATTAGTTGATCTCAAAAAAATATATGATGGTATTAATTATACTAGTAATGAAAAAAAGCATTTTACAATTTTATTTTATTTTATTTTTAAAGTTAATCCATGCTTATTAAAAGTATATTGATATACTGATTTTTTAATTATTCGAAAACTTGAATTTATACCGTATAAATGCTGACCTAATCAATGTATTTTGCACACGTTTTATAAAATATTGATTTTTATTTTTATTTTTAAATTAATAAATTTATACTTACCTTAGCAAAAAAAAAAAAATATTAATATCACTATAATCTATATAAATACGCGTAAAATATGAACACAAAAAAAATACAATTCATCAAAATATTGTAGGTCTAGTTTTCTTATAAAAATAAAAGATATATATATAATTTAATTGAATAATTATATATACATATATTATTGAATTAAAAAAAAAATATTTACTTTTCGGGGTGTATAAAAAAAATATATTCGATATAATATTTTTTTGACCAGAAATACGCGTAAAAAATACACAAAAAAAATTACAATTCAACAATAAAAAAAGCTGTAAATAAAATTAAATAAAAACTAAAGTTTTTAAAGTAAAGTTTTCATAAATTATTTATTTTTTCATAAATTATTTATTATTTCATAATTATTTATAAATATTATTTATTTATTATTTATATTTTATTCTTTCACGATGAACCTCAGTATGGGGGTCTTGTACATATCGTCTTCTCTACGATCCAGAATCATATATGTATTAGCCGCTATTTCGGGGGCTTGGTTTTGCCCTGTAAAAGCGTTGGTGAACCTGTTGGGCAGGAAGTATATATGGTCATCCATATCAGCCATACATTTACTTCCATACTTCGTCTTGATCCATGAAATTTTGTTTATCTTATACTCCTTGCCGATTATTAGATCTTTTGATCTAATAATTGGTTTGGAAGTGTAAGATTTGGCTCCTACAGCATTCATGGTTTTTAAAAAGTTTGACTGCGAAAAAAATATATTATATTTACATATATAATAAAAATCTTTGTTAAATAATAATAATAATAATTATAAACTTACCATTTTTCTTTCAAATTATATATATATATATATATATGTGTATGACGATCTGATAACTAATATTATACTAATCTTTTAAAAAAATTGAATGGCTTTTATATACCATCTTCCAATTATTTAAACAAAGAACTTTTATTAAGAAATAAATAAATGCTATTTTTGTTAAAAAAAATTGATTTATTGAAGTAAAAAAAATCATTGGTGTATAAAATAACATTAATATAAAATATTATGATAAAAATAAGAGTATCCTACGTATATATAGGGTCCAGTTCAATATGCATAATCTCGAAAGACTCACTTGAACCACACCAGTTCAAAATATCCCGTATACAGAATTCTCGAAAAAAGTGCTTTTGGCTATTTAAATATAAAGCACAACTTCTGACGTTGAGAAAATATTTCTGGTTGTCCATTTGATAGCAATACATTTGGCGCTGGTCCGTATGGCACATCCACCAATCGTCATAGGAATGTATGTAACCATTAAAAGCTGCTCTTAAGGACAAATTCGCTAATGTTGGGGGTTGGAATATATCACCCAATATAATACGGGGATTTTCTGTATCTGAATCCAAAGACATATTTTATTGCAACTGATTTTTTTTTGAAGAAATCTGATTATTTATACAAAGAATTGTTAATACTTAAAAGGTAATACAGGGTTTTTTAAAATAAAAGAACAAGATATTACCAAAAAAAAACATTTTATATTTAATCAGAAGTAGTAATAAATATACAAATTAATTTATGATCCTTTTTATGAGGTCAACCCTCTAAGAACAAAGTAATATTTATTTCTTTTATTTTGGTGCAACAAAGACTACAGCAATATTTAGGCAGTTTTAAATCTTAATACATAATTCAAATAATTCTTTATTTTCTTCTTTTTGTGGTGACACAAACTGAAATTTTTTTTTTAAACCATTAATAATTAAACATTTTTGGGTTGGGTGTTAAAGTAAAAAAAAAAGGTTGAATGTGTTTTGTACTTATATAAAAAGATAAGTATAGAAACAGTATAATTTACATTTTATAAATTTAAACTTTAATTGTCAGTCTTTCGGTATACAGGTTACACTTTGTCATTGATAAACTATGGATGTTGTAAGTTAAATATTATCTAGAAAGACATATATAGGAATTTAAATAAAAAACAATTTTTTTTTTTGAAAATAGAATACAATAAATAATCTGGCTGTTAAACTTACGAAATTTATAACCCAAGCTTCAGTATTGTTAAACCAGCTTCAAGAGGGCGTTGAAACACAAATTCGTGAACCAAGGGCTACCATTTTCAGCGAGATTGTGACAACAAAACAACAACCAGAACAACAACAACAACAACAACCCTGTACCTCAGCCTCTTGTACAGTTCAAAGGGGTTCAGGTCAGACAAACCCTAAATTTGCTTATATAATAAGACAAAAAATAGGTTATAGTTCCAAATTTAAAGTTAGTAGTAAGGATATAATATTTAGGTTAGACGACTACTCTGACGACTTTACTACAATTACTGAATGGCTCGATAAATGCTTTTTAAGTATTTTAAATATTATTAAAGGGGAGTTTTCAGGGGACGATTTAATGGGAATTCAGATTTCAATTCCTTCTATAGAAAATACAAGACCTATTGGTTTACCTTTTAAAAAAATTTCAAATGTAACCTCTCAAATGATTACTGATTTATTAAGTGCAGTTATCCAATCAAACCAGACTTTTCTATCAACTGATTTAATTGAAATTTCGGCAAAAATAATTCAAGTTCATTGTGGTAAAGGTCGATTAGATCTAAATAATATGACTGATGATCAAATTTTAAAACGGAAAACAAGTTTAATAGATGTAGGGTATAAAACTAATAACAGTTGCTTACCTCAATCAATTATTATTGGTAAATATTTGGCAGATAATGATAATGAGTCGTTATCAAAATGTAAACGTAAAAATTCCAAATTATTAACCCGCGAAATTAAGAAACTTATGAAAAAGCCAATGTTATAAGTTCAGATACGGGGTGTAATATTGAAGATATTTTTAAATTTCAAAAATATTTACCTAATTACAATATCATAGTATTTACTGATAAGGCCGATAGTAAAAAAGTTATTCAGATAAATCAAAAGGGTCTTAAGGATATAAATTTGTTTTATTTTCAAAATTCAAAGCATTATGTTACTTTAAAAAATGTTAAATCATTTTATGGTCAAAGATACAAATGCGAATATTGTAAAGAGTTATTTTCAAATATTCATATATGTAAGGAGCTTTGCAAATATTGCAAAACATATCCTCCATGCGTTCATGTACCCTCTTTAACCTCATGCACCAATTGTTTAAGAACATTTCGTGGTACAATATGCTACGAAAACCATAAAAAAACTTAATACGGTAAAGGTGTTGTTTGTTCTAACGTTAAAGTATGTGATCAATGTTTCAAATTTTATGATCTTACTAAACGTAATTATAAACCTCATACTTGTGATGAGAAGTTTTGTAGCATTTGTAGTAAACTGGTAGATAAAGCCCACCAGTGCTTTATCAAACAATATGTTAAGAATAGACCTAAAAAATATACATTAATTTTTTACGACATTGAGTGCACTCAAGACTAAAATATAAATGCTGATAGTTATCTTTATATACCCAACTTATGTGTGGTAAACAGAGTTTGTCACTATTGTTATTTAACTGATGATGAGGATTTTCAATGTCAAAATTGTAAAAAAAGAGTTCACATATTTGAAAATGATTTGTCCAGAAATTGTATACATTTATTTATCGATTTGTTGTTAAACATTAATGCTAATGAAAAAAATAAAGTTTGTCGTATAGCTCATAATTTTAAAAGCTATGATGGACATTTTATAATATCAGATTTATTAAAAAGAAATAAGCCTATTAAACCTATTATAGGAGGTTTAAAAATTCTGAAAATTACTTTTAATAGATATATTTCATTTATCGATTCGCTAAATTTCGTAGCAATGCTCCTATCAATGTTTCCTAAAACTTTCGGACTACAAGGAATTTCTAAAGGGGATTAAATTTGGACACCCCCATTTTTTTAACACTGAAAATAACTACAATTATATAGGGGAAATTCCTGATCTTAGTATGTTTGCTATCCAAGCTCTAAGTAAAAATGAATTGGAAAATCTTAAAAAATGGTGGCAAGATTTAAAAAATTCTAATTATATTTATAATAATCGTAATTAACTTATTAAATATTGTAAGGTAGATGTTAATATTCTTCGTAAAGGTTGTTTAAAGTTTATGTCTGATTTTATAACTTTACAGGATGTGAATCCTTTCTTAGAAAGCTTCACAATTGCTCAAGCAGTAATGATTGTTTATAGAAAAAATTTTATTAAAGAAAACACAATGGGAATTATACCTTGTAACAATTACAGTTCAAAACAAAATCAATCTTTTTTAGGATTAAAATGGCTCTTGTTAGAAAATAAAAAAGTAAATGGTGAAATAAAATTTGAAGTAACTTTACCCTATGGTAATATACAAGTTGATGGTTATAATACTGAAACCAATACGGTTTATGAGTTTTTGGGCTGTTTTTATCATGGGTGCTTGAAATGTTTTTATAACAGATTTACAATAACCCATGGTATGTCATTCGACGATAAATATATAAAGTTATTGCTTTATTTTATGTATAAATGTAGATACTTTATTTACA
This sequence comes from Empis stercorea, assembly GCA_949752835.1. Taxonomy (NCBI): domain Eukaryota; kingdom Metazoa; phylum Arthropoda; class Insecta; order Diptera; family Empididae; genus Empis; species Empis stercorea. The sequence continues at coordinate 42,801,260 of OX457088.1, forward strand.
TTACTTTATTTTACATGTAAATACTTTTTATTTATAACAATATTTTTATTTATACTTTTAATTTATAATATATTGAACTTTTTATTTTAAACATAGTTCATTTTTATTTACATATTACATATATATATTTTATTTTAAATTATTATTTACAGTTAAACAACGTGCGGCTTTTTTATTTTAACTTTTACTTTTATTTTATATAACCATTTTTTTTAGCTTCTTGCTGCCGTGCAGTCTGTATTGCGAGTCAATTTTTTTTCTCGAACAAATTCTCTTATAGGCCGAACAGTTGCAATTGTCGCCAACTGCAATTGTCACTACAATTGTGGCAATGAGAGGATTTGTTCGTTCAGGGGTGATAATGATAATAGGGTGCTCCTACATCACCCTCCTTTCAGTAGAAATACTATGACAAAAGCGAGCTGTAACCTTAATTTAAAGTTAAACCGACAGCGAGAAAAATAAATGATGCTATTTGAATTTTACTTGTTTTTTATGCTTGGGGTTGTCTCCACTTAATATGCTAAATGCAGGTTTTAAACGATCGATAGAAATGGAAGTGTTTTTTCCTTTTACGTCTATAACAAAATATTTTCTGAATTTTCTGATAACCGGATATGGACCATCATACGGTGGTTGAAGAGACTTTTTTACCTTGTCGACCCTAATAAAGACTTGCGTGCAATTATCTAACGACTTTGGGATGAAAATATCGTCTTGCTTTCTGACCTTAAGCTCTGACGTTTTCAGATTTTGCATGAATAATTTGAGTTTGTTTACTAGCATGTAAGAATCGGTTTCAGAAATTGGTGATTTAGTAAATATTTCTCCTGGTACTTTCAGGGTTTGTCCGTAGATCATTTCTGAAGGAGAACATTTAAGATCTTCTTTGTACGCGACGCGAATTCCAAGAAGTACAAACGGTAACTCTTCACTTCAATGTGTGGTGTTACATCTAGCCATAAGCGCGGATTTTAGGTGTCTATGAAACCTCTCCACCAGACCATTGGACTGGGGATGGTAGGCGGTAGTGCGTATGTGGTGGGTACCGATGAGTTGTGTAACAGCAGAAAATACTCGGGATACAAATTGTGATCCACGATCTGTCGTTAATATATTTGGTACGCCGAACCGTGACAAATATTGAGACACAAATGTTTTTGCGACTGTATCGGTTGACATGTCTTTAATTGGGTATGCCTCTGGCCACCGCGAGAACCGGTCAACAATGGTTAGTATGTATTGGAAACCGTCAGAAACTGGCAGTGGGCCAACAAGATCTAAATGAACATGTTCAAACCGGGCATTCGGTGTATCGAATTTTTGAAAAACGGTATGAGTGTGTCGATGCACTTTGGATTTTTGGCAAGAAAAACAAGATTTTGCCCAGTTTCCTACGTCTTTATTTATGGCTGGCCAAAAATATCTTGCCGCAATAAGTTTTCGCGATGTCTTTACGCCGGGATGAGATAAATTGTGTAATTTGTCAAAAACGATTTTCCGCAGCGTTTTTGGAACGAACGGTCTGTTTGTGCCGTGCTCGTTTCGCATAAGATTTTTACGTCTGATAACGGCCCGTCTACGTAGTTGAATTTCATTTTGTTTTTTGTTGAATTATTGTCAACAAAGTTTTGTAATGAATGATCTTGTCTTTTTTCGTTCACAAAATTATTGTAATCAATCAATGAATTTATCGACGCATTTTCTAATGGTCGTGAAAGAAAATCGGCGACCACGTTACTCTTTCCGTCGATATGTCTTATATCAGTTGTGAACTGAGCAATATATTCGAGATGTCGTGTCTGCCTTGGGCTACGTTCCGTTTTCGATTCTATGGCCCGCGTTAAAGGTTTGTGGTCTGTGTAGACTACGAAGAAACGACCTTCTATAAAATACTTAAAATGCTTTATTGCCAAATAAATGGCTAATAATTCGCGGTCAAACGCTGAGTATTTTATTTCAGCTTTGGAAAGTTTTTTCGAAAAAAACGATAAGGGTTGCCAACATCCATTATAGTATTGCTGTAGAACAGCACCAACTGCTACGTTTGATGCATCAGCTGTAATATTTACAGCTGCATCTTCTACAGGGTGCGTTAAAAGAGTAACTGCCGATAATGATTTTTTTATTTTTATAAATTTTTCGTTACATTCGTCCGGCCATGTGAATGTAAATTGTGATTTCGGTAGTTTCTGTAATTTTGTTATATGTGAATAAATCGGAGTTAAATCACGAGCAAGATGAGGTAGGAATCTGTGGTAGTAATTTACCATACCGATAAAACGTTGTGTTTGTTTTATTGAATTTGGTTTGGGGAACTCTGATATGGCTGTAACTCTATTGGTTGATGGTATAATACCATTTTTTGAAATTGTATAACCTAAAAAATCTAGTGTTTCTACACCGAACACACATTTTGATGGTTTAATAGTTAAGCCATAGTGATCGAGTCTTTCGAAGAGGGATTTCAAATGTTCCAAGTGTTCCCGTTCATTGCGACTGGCAACCAGGATGTCGTCAATATATACGAATGTAAAATCTAGCCCCGCAGTTACCTCATACATAAAACGTTGGAACGTTTGGCTTGCATTGTGTAATCCGAAACTCATTCTTGGAAATTCAAATACGCCGAATGGCGTCGTAATGGCCGTTTCATATATATATTCTGGCGCGACAGGGATTTGATGATAGGCTTTTAATAAATCTATTTTGGAGAAAATTTCACATTGCGCTAATTTCATGGTGAAGTCTTGGATGTGCGGAATGGGAAACCTATCCGGTATTGTTACAGCGTTAAGCCGTCGATAATCACCACAAGGGCGCCAATCACTACAATCTTTCTTCGGCACTAAATGCAGAGGTGAACAAACGGGCGACGAAGATGGCACACAAATACCTAGCTCTAACATTTGATCGATTTCGAGTTTTGCCGATTTATGTCGATTTGAATCGAGTCGACGCGGTTTACAGAATGGTAAATGACCGGTAGTGACGAAATGGTGAACGACAGAATGTTTTGCAAACTTTTTGAACGATGGTGGATTTGTAATCGTACTGAATTGTTTTAATAGTTTGCTGAATTTGTCATCGACTAAGTATAAAACAGGTGTCGGTGTGTCAGTCGATCTAATGGACGAAGCGTTAATTGATAAAGACGTTACATTGTCTATTAAACGTTTTGATTTGAGATCAACAGATATATTGAATTTTGATAAAAAAGCTGCACCTATAATAGGTCTATTTACATCTGCCATTAAAAATTCATGCTTCAAAGTGCGTTTTAAACCTAGATCTAGTTATAGTAGCTTGTAACCATAAGTATGAATTTTAGTACCGTTGGCAGCTGATAAACAGAAATTATTATCATTTTTTGAATTATTCTTTGATGGTAGTGAAGGAATGCACGATATGTCAGCACCGGTATCGATTAAAAATTGAAGTTTGTTGTTTTTGTCGTATATGAATAAACGGCAATTTGAATTATGAATTGTACTGTTTGCCGCTGGAACAGCAGAGTTGACTAGTTTTTTGAATTATTTGACTGAGTGGCAACCAAAGATTCTTTAAATTTACATGGTTGAGTGCATTTTGTCGCTTTGGCGCCAAATTTGTGATGATACCAACAGTTTGGTTTATCAATTGATTTACTACGAGATTTGGATCTGGATCGCGAGTTTGAACGAGATGGTCTTGAATTAAATGATCGAAACATTCTTTTTAACTCGGATATTTCTTTCCATAATTCTTTTACCACATTGTCGCTTTGGCAGGTTGATGGATTGTTATGATTTACTGTTTTACCAACTGATGCTACATTGGAACTGGTAATCATTGAATCGAATATTTTATCTGCCGTATCTAATATTTTATTTATGTCCGCATCTATTTGGGGAATTAAAGCGATGTTGATTAAATTGGGTAGACGAGAAAGCCAGAGATTTTTTATTAATTCGTCGCCTACTCGCCTACAGTTCCTGAGTTTCCTGCTAAAACTTTTAAACGTCTGTAGAATTCACTAGGTCTACTGTCACCAATTTCTTCGTCAGAAATTAGCTTTTTAATCCGACGTTCTATACTCAGAGAGTGACGACTAAGAATTGTAGATTTTAAATTGTCATATAAGTTTATAGCGGAGGGACTTTCTAATACGTCAAGCAGGGATTCCGCAACATCCTGTGGAAGTGCTGATACTAAATAATTGTATTTGGACAAATCATTTTTTACTCTACCTAGAATGAATTGCGATTCTATTTGGATAAACCATGTATTCAATGAGTTGGGAAAATAAGGAGGGAGCCTAATGTTGGAACTATTAATTTCAGACCTCTTGGAAACAACCTTATTTTCGACCTCTGTTTCACCACTTGAATCAGACATTGTATATTTTCAAATAATTTTCTGTTATAGAGTAAGGTAAAACACGATGGCAACAATATTGATTTAGAATTTAAATAATTTTCGAATTACAGGCTTTGTATAATATTTCCACTGAATTGCTGAATTAAATCAATTCTACTGAATTTAATTAATTTTAATTTTAATAATTAATGTTATTAAATTAATTTTAATAAGCGCGCGCGGCAGTAAGAAGCAATTGTAAAGTTGTAATGTATATTATAATATAAAGTTATTTTAAAATATAATATAAAGTTATTTTTTTTAAATATAATATATAAAATATAAAGTTATTTTTAATTTTTAGTTACAATTTAATTTTTATTTGAATTTCATTAAATTAAATTGATATAGTTCATACGATACAAATGTTTATTTTTTTATTTTATCGTGATAGTACAATATTATTCATTGTATAAATTCATTCGCAATTCAGATTCGATACACTCGATCCACTTTCATTATAAAAAAAAAATGTTAATTCGATAATTTAATTTACAATATTATGTAAATTCAACGTTGGATTAAAAAAAAAATTATTTAATATTTCTAATATTAAATTTAAATACGTTAGAATACAACGTTGTTAATATGATTTCACAATAAAATTGTATTGACAACAATTTTCAAATTTTAATTGGAATAATTTTTAAAAAAAATAGTCAATAACATTAATACTATTAGGGTTAATTAAATTTTAATTTTACTTCATATTTTAAGTTGTCAATTTTCGACCAATCAGAAAACGTTTTATATAAAATATTTTATATTTCAGAATAAGCCAATCAGAAAAATCGTTATATCGGCGAATTTTCTCTCACTCTCAATATTTATTTTTATATGCAACAACAATTGTTCCTATGCAACAAAGTTATTTGTAGCAACAAAATTGTTTGTGTGCAACAAAATTATTTGTATGCAACAAAATTGTTTGTATACAACAAAATTATTTGTGTGCAACAAAATTATTTGATTTTTTGTAACAAAAAAAAAATGTAAGTAAGTTTTACAAAAAAAAAATATTTTACAGGGTGATTCCCTTTGCTTTTTGTGAACTATTTTTATATGTAAAAAAAAATATTTTTATATGAATTTTTTTTATACGATTGATATTATTTTATTGTGTATATCGAAAATTAAATGAAATACGATTGAATTTATAAGTTATAACATTCTCTACGTATATTTTTCGATATTTATGATATTTAAATTTGTTGTGAAAATTTTTATTGTAATATGTATATAGTTTTAATATTGAATATCTCAATAATGTGTAATTTTATTATTTTTGCAATTTCGAAGAAATTTTCAAAAATGTATTCTAATATGAAATTTTACATGTTGATATTACATTTGATTTCTTGATTTTTAATCGATTTCTAAATGAAATTGCAAAAATATTTTTAATAATTTGATATAAGTATTTTATGTACTTATTTTATAATTTGTAAATCTATGAATTTAATTATCTGTGAACTTATATTATACAAAAAGAACTATTTATATTGTTTTAATTCTACAATTTGAACAATATTATTTTAATTTAAATGATTTTTTAGTGTAATTTTTCAAATTACCAGTATATTTTTGAATATTAAAAAAATTTTTATTTTAAATGTCTTTATGTATATATATAAGTTCATGTGTATAATTTAATATGTATATGAAAAAAAAATTTTATTATTTTTTTTTTTTACGAACGTGTTGTCATACAAAATCAGGAATCGTATGATGTTGCTTCTTCTTTTGTTGAAATTTTTTAATGGTACTGTACAAAAAATATATATCATCTGATTCTTTGTTGAAATTTTTGAAGGTACTGTACAAAAATATATATCACCCGATTCAACGGTATATTTTTGTCTTTTGATTGATTAATTTTCTTGATTGATTGATTGATGACGCCACACTGAATTGATGAATTGATGAACCAATTTTTGAATGTTTGAAAAGAAAATATATATAAGAAATTTAACTATTTCTTATGTAAATGTTGATTGTAGGATTTTGTGTATCAATAACGTAATGTTAATTTTTAAATTGACACTATACCATAGTTTTACACAAAAATTTTAACCGTCGGGGTCACCAATATAAATTTATTGCTTTATTTTATGTATAAATGTAGATACTTTATTTACATTACTTTATTTTACATGTAAATACTTTTTATTTATAATAATATTTTTATTTATACTTTTAATTTATAATATATGTAACTTTTTATTTTAAACATAGTTCATTTTTATTTACATATTACATATAAATATTTTATTTTAAATTATTATTTACAGTTAAACAACGTGCGGCTTTTTTATTTTAACTTTTACTTTTATTTTATATAAGCATTTTTTTAGCTTCTTGCTGCCGTGCAGTCTGTATTGCGAGTCAATTTTTTTTTTCGAACAAATTCTCTTATAGGCCGAACAGTTGCAATTGTCGCCACTGCAATTGTCACTACAATTGTGGCAATGAGAGGATTTGTTCGTTCAGGGGTGATAATGATAATAGGGTGATCCTACAAATATAATAGTCTTTTGTACAGACTTGAGTATTTGAAAAATAAAAAATATATTGTTAAAACTATATGGGAATGCAATTTTAAAGAATATTTGAAAATTAAAAATAATATAAGTAAAGAATTGGATAACGATCCCCTTCTTTTGTATAAACCTTTGGTACCCCGTGATGCAATATTTGGGGGTCGCACTGAAGTATTTAAGCTTTACAGTCGAACAAAGCAATACAATCGAACCAAGCCCGGTGATAAAATCTAATTCGCTATTTAGATTTTACATCCTTATACCCTAATATCTAATTCGCTATTTAGATTTTACATCCGTAAACAAAAATTGTAAATATCCTATAGGACATCCTAAAATATATAATAGGGAAGAATGTAAAAATATCTCTGATATTACTCAAATTGACGGTATAATAAAATGCCGTATCCTACCACCTACTAATTTGTTTATGCCTGTTTTACCTGTTAGATTAAATAATAAACTTCTATTTGTATTATGTCGAACTTGTGCTGAAGACGAAAACGTTACAAATTATTGTGTTGACGAATGTATTGACGATTGACGAATGTAGTTTGGTAGGCACTTGGGTCGCTATAGAAATAAAGTTAAGTTTAGAGCAAAATTATAAAATTTTAGAATTGTTTGAAATATGGGAATATCAAACAACAGTATACGATCCCGTCACCAAAACAGGAGGCTTATTTGCAGAATATATGAATACTTTCATAAAGCTTAAACAAGAAGCTAGTGGCTTTCCCAGTGATTGCATATCTTTAGAACAGCAAAATAAGTTCATAAAAGAATATTATGAAATCGAGAATATCCTATTAGATAAGTCGAAAATTTAATCAAATCCCTCTTGTAGAAATACAGCTAAGATATGTCTCAATTCATTTTGGGGTAAACTTATTCAAAAAAATGAAATGAACCAAACGAGCGTAATATCTTCAATTGATGATTTTAATAAACTTGTACACTCCCCTGGGGTAGAAATTGAATATTTGTATATAGCCGGAAAGGATCAAGTATGGATTAAGTGGAAATATTAGCATCAGGAGTGCGCAACCCCTCTTAAACATGTTTCTCTAACTGTAGGTATATATACAACAGCCCATTGTTATGTAAAGCCTACCCTGTTTAATATTCCAAATTTAAGTTCTAAATTAATTTGTTTCCAAATTTAAGAAATATGATATTTCATTTCCTAATAATTTAATTTTATTAATAATTTAATTTCAATAATAATTTACCTTCTGAATTTGCTTAATTAGCAGTTTGCTAGTTAATGCAAGTTCAGGGTAAATAGGCATTTGACCTAATATTGGACTTTGATTTTCCTTTAATTTAATTAAAGGAAAATCAAATGCACGTTTTATGATACGTGTGCTTTACATAAAAATTAAAACCTCAAGTTGGTGGGTTGATTCGTGTACTTGAGATTTATCGGTCGATGTTTTGTAATTGCGTTTGATATATATATATATATAATTAAAAAATATACCATTTTATATAATTAAAATATACCAGTTTGTTACATAAAAATCAATGTTTTATTAAAGTTTTTCATATAAAAGATTTAAAAGGTTCATTTAAAATTATCGTAAGTATTTATGTTATAATAAAAACATAACACCATGCTCGTATACAATTATATAAAGAATTGGTTAAAATTGGAAAAAACGTCTTGTACTGTGATACAGATTCAATAATATTTCTTGAAAATAAAGATTCACCCTATAAACCCCTTACAGGTAACTTTTTGGGGGAATTTACTAATGAATTAGCCGATATAGGTCCAAGAGTATACATCAATGAATTTGTATCAACGGGTCCAAAATGTTATTCATACAAATACTTCAATCCTGATACAAATGAAAAAGGAGAAGTCGCAAAGTGTAAAGGTGTAACATGTAATTTTTCAAATAAAAAAATATTAAATTTTGACAATCTTAAAAAACTAATAATGGACCCCCTGTCATCTGATTCATATACAATCACCGATAATAAAATAATTAAAAGTAGTCGTCACTGAAAGCGAGAGCAAAAAATTTGGATTTACGTTCACAAAAAGAGTTTGTGTAGGCGATAATTTTGAGACATTACCATATGGATATCAATTCTCAAATTTAACTTTTTAACTTGTAACATTTTTAACAAAAAAAATAATGTTAATAAATGTTCAAATATTGTAAAAATAATAACATATACATAAAAATATTATATGTGAATATATAATTTTCTACTTTTATTTGACTTGATTATTTCAATAAGAGTGGTTGCAGATATTTACCATAACAAAATAATAATAATAATGCAAAAAGCTATAATTTTTATGGATCTTCAATTTGTTATAGGAAATGGTCGCCATTTATTTTTAAAGGAATTGGCTGTAATTAAACAGGGGTCCATAATTCCAACATTATATTTTTTTAAACCACTAGAGGCTGAGGTTATTGAGCTTGAAAATTACATACCCAAGTTGAACTCATTACAAAATTATAAAGCTTTTTGTCAAATACATAACAACAGACCCAAAAATAATAGATGTGCTGTTCGTAATTGTATAAATATGTATATGTATATGTTAAGAAATAATAAAATCGAGTATTAATAAAAATTTTTTTTTTAAATTTTTTTTTTTTACATTTTAAAAATAAAAACTAACATTTATTAAATTGTTAAATAACTGTTTTGAACAGAATATTGGTATTTCGAAAAATAATCTAGAATAGTTGCAGTGGCCGTGGGTCAGATTCATTGGAATATAGTAGTCATCAAATGATAGTTGAAACACATTTTTTATTTTACATTTTTCCATATATTTGTCAAAATATTCTTTTATGTTGCAGCTAGCATTGTTGTTATAGCACATAACAACATTCAGAAACTCTACTATATTTAATAACTGTTGATGCTCATTTTTAAACATTGAAATTTTTTTATTCGTGTCTTTGTCATCATTCAAAGTAAAATCTACTAACTTTTTTGCTGCACTAGTTGAGTCCAAAAGAGCGTCCAAAAATAGATCATCATTGATAAAGCGTTCTTTTTCGAATTGTTTGAAATTGGTAAAATATGTTTCCCATTCTTTAAAAGAAATGTTTATTGGAATTTCTTCAAGTCGATGAAAAATTATTGCGGCTTCAAAAGTTTCTGTATTCAATCCGATAATTATTTTACACGTATGCTTCTCATTTAGAAAGTATGTGTAGGCTTCCTACACTTCTTTAATACTTCAGTTTTTATTTTTTTGGTTGAGGATTACCGTTTTCTGGTCTCCTTCGTTGTATTCATTTTTGTTAATTAAAACATTTAAGCAAAGGACAAGCGTCTTTATATATCTTCAGATTGGCACACTTGCCGTAACCTCTGGTATTTTTTTAAATCATTTTTATTAATTTGAGTAAAAATTTGTTTAAACATTCTCAATATGAGTTTATCGTTTTTTTCAAATTTGTATTTTTCAAAATTGTTTAAAAAATATTGCATACTTTTACCATTAGATCTATACCACAAATGAACACAACAATAATGACCACATACATCTGACCATGAACTCTGTAATTGACGATAATTTATAATATACCCATTTGAATTACGCTTTAAAAATTGTATAAACTCTTTTTCTTGAGGTGGACGCCCATATGAGTCAAAGTATTCTATACAACCTATAGAAGGGCAATAAATTGCTATCCAATGAGTCCCAGGTTTCGTAGACGGATCTGTATTCACAACAATTACTGCAGGTCTTTTTATAAATTTAGGTATTTTATTTAAGGCAAAAACGCCTTTAAAGATTTTTTTTGTATATTTATTGCATTTTAATACATTGACAATTTGTATTGTATCCATATTAGCCCAAAGCACTATGATTTTCAGCTATTTATAGGTTTGTGTATACATTACGATTCTTATCAATTTGTAAACTTCCATCAAATTCTCCATAAACAATACATGTAGCAGTTGTATTTAGAGCTCTTGCAAATTTAGCTTCAATTCTTACAGTACCTTGATTTAATAAACTTTGACAAGAATCGTTACCTGACATATCAGGTGTTAGATAAAATGCTAAAATATAATAACCTTTGCTGAACATTGATTTTGTGATTTGATGTCCTCTATCGGAGTGATGAATACCTCTACCAGTAAATAAAGTATGGTATGCTCTTGTATCAATATGGTTTTTATCACTAAAATTTGTTTCAATTGCTGAATTTGGAATTTGGACACCATTGACATAAAGCAAAAATTGAGTCATATCAAAATGTTTAAAATTGAAGGGGTTTTTTGAGCGTTTACCCGTAAATGCTTCATTATCAGTCATACAAAATAGTATAGTATTTGGTAGTTGACCTATGAAAACATTGTCAAGTGCTATATTTGAACTACTTGATGGAAATGTAAATGATTTGAGCTCTACACGTTTATAATGGTATTTTGCATTAGATTTACCCAAAACAGTGTTATGAGCAAGTAAAATGATAGGATTTACTGTTACATGTTTTATAAATAGTGTAGCTTCAAGTATTTTCATCTGACTTTCATCATTATCGTCAGCAAAAAATAAAAATCTGGTTTTTCTAATGTTAAAGCAAAATCCTTACATCTACATTATTTATTAATAGTGTAGGTTGATTAAACATATCAACGTGAAGTTTTCCCATAAATTCTACAATACCACTATTATTAAATTCTTTTTTACGTTCGGATGCCCCACTATTTCCTGGTTTACCTACATCGTGTTTATCTAATCCCCAACCTGCACATTCAAGATGTGTAGCTGCAGCATCACTTTCATAATTAAGTAAAGCTTCAAGATAAGCTCTATAATTATAATTGTTATCAGATGACGTATTATTTTTACCATTTAGTTGAATATTGCATTGTTTAATAATAGAGAGTAATATGTTATTAACAAATGATGGTTGCGGTATTAATTTAGGAGGCGTTGAAGTATCTTTATCATCATTCCAAGTTGAACCGTCTTTTTTTAGAATTTGTAATCTACGTTTTAAATAAGTTGATGATAAATCCCTATATGTATCGCCATGACCTAATGAAACAAATTCAATAGTTGATGCATTATCTAAAGAAGCAATTGGGTTATAAGCAACTTCTTCTGATTTTAAAATACTTGATTGAAGAGGGGGTGAGGTGTATTAAATACGTCAAGTTCCGATTTCATACACTCCAACATATTTAACTAAAAATATCTGATACACGCTTTTTTTATTTTTATTTACTCGGCGTCTCTTCAATTTAATACGCGAATGATTACTTTTTGAAGATATTTTTCTTTTAATAGCTTTTTTTTTACCAGAACCATACATATCATGCATTTTATTTACAGCTTCACGTCTCAAATTTTTGAAAACTTCTTTACCTCTATCTTGTAAAACTTCTTTAGGATCTGCCCCCGAAGCAATATCTGATAATAAACCAATTCCGGTTGAAGCGGCTTCTTTTTTTAAAAAAATTAATCCTGATGCTAAAAGAGGTTTTATATATCTAAATAAGCCCCCAAAAATGTCTCCTAATCCTCGACCTCTTTGATAATTTACTGGTGAATGAAACAGGGGTCCTATTTCTTCAATATTCCCCCCTGTTTGAGATATGTAGTATTTTATATAATGACGGTTCATCGATTAATAATTAGTGAGTATACATGTCCCTTTATTTATATTGATTTTTTTTATAAAATGTAACAATAATTTTGTAGGTATTACACTGCGGCTAAAATTTATATCAAAACCGAATTTATCAGTTAATTTTATAGATATATTATCAAAAACTTTTTTTTCTACATTATGATATTGTATATGATTATATCTATGTATTGTTGATTCAAAAGAGTTTTTTGTTTCAATTGTATTTAGGACACTTGTTTTTAAACCACCCAAATAACATGGTTCTATAATATAAGTTCATGTGTATAATTTAATATGTATATGAAAAAAAAATTTTATTATTTTTTTTTTTTACGAACGTGTTGTCATACAAAATCAGGAATCGTATGATGTTGCTTCTTCTTTTGTTGAAATTTTTTAATGGTACTGTACAAAAAATATATATCATCGATTCTTTGTTGAAATTTTTGAAGGTACTGTACAAAAATATATATCACCCGATTAAACGGTATATTTTTGTCTTTTGATTGATTAATTTTCTTGATTGATTGATTGATGACGCCACACTGAATTGATGAATTGATGAACCAATTTTTGAATGTTTGAAAAGAAAATATATATAAGAAATTTAACTATTTCTTATGTAAATGTTGATTGTAGGATTTTGTGTATCAATAACGTAATGTTAATTTTTAAATTGACACTATACCATAGTTTTACACAAAATTTTTTTTTATATATTTTACTTTGCAGCACACTATGGATAAATCACTACGTGTATTTGTTAAATATATATGTGTTCTTTTAGCACTTTGTTTAACCGTCGGGGTCACCAATATAAATTTATTGCTTTATTTTATGTATAAATGTAGATACTTTATTTACATTACTTTATTTTACATGTAAATACTTTTTATTTATAATAATATTTTTATTTATACTTTTAATTTATAATATATGTAACTTTTTATTTTAAACATAGTTCATTTTTATTTACATATTACATATAAATATTTTATTTTAAATTATTACTTACAGTTACATTTTATTTTAAGTTACATTTAAGTAAATTTACATTTACTTTTTATTTTAAACATAGTTCATTTTTATTTACATATTACATATAAATATTTAATTTTAAATTATTATTTACAGTTAAACAACGTGCGGCTTTTTTATTTTAACTTTTACTTTTATTTTATATAACCATTTTTTTAGCTTCTTGCTGCCGTGCAGTCTGTATTGCGAGTCAATTTTTTTTTCGAACAAATTCTCTTATAGGCCGAACAGTTGCAATTGTCGCCACTGCAATTGTCACTACAATTGTGGCAATGAGAGGATTTGTTCGTTCAGGGGTGATAATGATAATAGGGTGATCCTACAAATATAATAGTCTTTTGTACAGACTTGAGTATTTGAAAAATAAAAAATATATTGTTAAAACTATATGGGAATGCAATTTTAAAGAATATTTGAAAATTAAAAATAATATAAGTAAAGAATTGGATAACGATCCCCTTCTTTTGTATAAACCTTTGGTACCCCGTGATGCAATATTTGGGGGTCGCACTGAAGTATTTAAGCTTTACAGTCGAACCAAGCAATACAGTCGAAACAAGCCCGGTGATAAAATCTAATTCGCTATTTAGATTTTACATCCTTATACCCTAATATCTAATTCGCTATTTAGATTTTACATCCGTAAACAAAAATTGTAAATATCCTATAGGACATCCTAAAATATATAATAGGGAAGAATGTAAAAATATCTCTGATATTACTCAAATTGACGGTATAATAAAATGCCGTATCCTACCACCTACTAATTTGTTTATGCCTGTTTTACCTGTTAGATTAAATAATAAACTTCTATTTGTATTATGTCGAACTTGTGCTGAAGACGAAAACGTTACAAATTATTGTGTACACTCTATTGACGAATGTAGTTTGGTAGGCACTTGGGTCGCTATAGAAATAAAGTTAAGTTTAGAGCAAAATTATAAAATTTTAGAATTGTTTGAAATATGGGAATATCAAACAACAGTATACGATCCCGTCACCAAAACAGGAGGCTTATTTGCAGAATATATGAATACTTTCATAAAGCTTAAACAAGAAGCTAGTGGCTTTCCCAGTGGTTGCATATCTTTAGAACAGCAAAATAAGTTCATAAAAGAATATTATGAAATCGAGAATATCCTATTAGATAAGTCGAAAATTCAATCAAATCCCTCTTGTAGAAATACAGCTAAGATATGTCTCAATTCATTTTGGGGTAAACGTATTCAAAAAAATGAAATGAACCAAACGAGCGTAATATCTTCAATTGATGATTTTAATAAACTTGTACACTCCCCTGGGGTAGAAATTGAATATTTGTATATAGCCGGAAAGGATCAAGTATGGATTAAGTGGAAATATTAGCATCAGGAGTGCGCCTCTTAAACATGTTTCTCTAACTGTAGGTATATATACAACAGCCCATTGTTATGTAAAGCCTACCCTGTTTAATATTCCAAATTTAAGTTCTAAATTAATTTGTTTCCAAATTTAAGAAATATGATATTTCATTTCCTAATAATTTAATTTTATTAATAATTTAATTTCAATAATAATTTACCTTCTGAATTTGCTTAATTAGCAGTTTGCTAGTTAATGCAAGTTCAGGGTAAATAGGCATTTGACCTAATATTGGACTTTGATTTTCCTTTAATTTAATTAAAGGAAAATCAAATGCACGTTTTATGATACGTGGGCTTTACATAAAAATTAAAACCTCAAGTTGATGGGTTGATTCGTGTACTTGAGATTTATCGGTCGATGTTTTGTAATTGCGTTTGATATATATATATATATAATTAAAAAATATACCATTTTATATAATTAAAATATACCAGTTTGTTACATAAAAATCAATGTTTTATTAAAGTTTTTCATATAAAAGATTTAAAAGGTTAAACATAACACCATGCTCGTATACAATTATATAAAGAATTGGTTAAAATTGGAAAAAACGTCTTGTACTGTGATACAGATTCAATAATATTTCTTGAAAATAAAGATTCACCCTATAAACCCCTTACAGGTAACTTTTTGGGGGAATTTACTAATGAATTAGCCGATATAGGTCCAAGAGTATACATCAATGAATTTGTATCAACGGGTCCAAAATGTTATTCATACAAATACTTCAATCCTGATACAAATGAAAAAGGAGAAGTCGCAAAGTGTAAAGGTGTAACATGTAATTTTTCAAATAAAAAAATATTAAATTTTGACAATCTTAAAAAACTAATAATGGACCCCCTGTCATCTGATTCATATACAATCACCGATAATAAAATAATTAAAAGTAGTCGTCACTGAAAGCGAGAGCAAAAAATTTGGATTTACGTTCACAAAAAGAGTTTGTGTAGGCGATAATTTTGAGACATTACCATATGGATATCAATTCTCAAATTTAACTTTTTAACTTGTAACATTTTTAACAAAAAAAATAATGTTAATAAATGTTCAAATATTGTAAAAATAATAACATATACATAAAAATATTATATGTGAATATATAATTTTCTACTTTTATTTGACTTGATTATTTCAATAAGAGTGGTTGCAGATATTTACCATAACAAAATAATAATAATAATGCAAAAAGCTATAATTTTTATGGATCTTCAATTTGTTATAGGAAATGGTCGCCATTTATTTTTAAAGGAATTGGCTGTAATTAATTCCATAATTCCAACATTATATTTTTTTAAACCACTAGAGGCTGAGGTTATTGAGCTTGAAAATTACATACCCAAGTTGAACTCATTACAAAATTATAAAGCTTTTTGTCAAATACATAACAACAGACCCAAAAATAATAGATGTGCTGTTCGTAATTGTATAAATATGTATATGTATATGTTAAGAAATAATAAAATCGAGTATTAATAAAAAATTTTTTTTTTAATTTTTTTTTTTTACATTTTAAAAATAAAAACTAACATTTATTAAATTGTTAAATAACTGTTTTGAACAGAATATTGGTATTTCGAAAAATAATCTAGAATAGTTGCAGTGGCCGTGGGTCAGATTCATTGGAATATAGTAGTCATCAAATGATAGTTGAAACACATTTTTTATTTTACATTTTTCCATATATTTGTCAAAATATTCTTTTATGTTGCAGCTAGCATTGTTGTTATAGCACATAACAACATTCAGAAACTCTACTATATTTAATAACTGTTGATGCTCATTTTTAAACATTGAAAGTTTTTTATTCGTGTCTTTGTCATCATTCAAAGTAAAATCTACTAACTTTTTTGCTGCACTAGTTGAGTCCAAAAGAGCGTCCAAAAATAGATCATCATTGATAAAGCGTTCTTTTTCGAATTGTTTGAAATTGGTAAAATATGTTTCCCATTCTTTAAAAGAAATGTTTATTGGAATTTCTTCAAGTCGATGAAAAATTATTGCGGCTTCAAAAGTTTCTGTATTCAATCCGATAATTATTTTACACGTATGCTTCTCATTTAGAAAGTATGTGTAGGCTTCCTACACTTCTTTAATACTTCAGTTTTTATTTTTTTGGTTGAGGATTTCCGTTTTATGGTCTCCTTCGTTGTATTCATTTTTGTTAATTAAAACATTTAAGCAAAGGACAAGCGTCTTTATATATCTTCAGATTGGCACACTTGCCGTAACCTCTGGTATTTTTTTAAATCATTTTTATTAATTTGAGTAAAAATTTGTTTAAACATTCTCAATATGAGTTTATCGTTTTTTTCAAATTTGTATTTTTCAAAATTGTTTAAAAAATATTGCATACTTTTACCATTAGATCTATACCACAAATGAACACAACAATAATGGCCACATACATCTGACCATGAACTCTGTAATTGACGATAATTTATAATATACCCATTTGAATTACGCTTTAAAAATTGTATAAACTCTTTTTCTTGAGGTGGACGCCCATATGAGTCAAAGTATTCTATACAACCTATAGAAGGGCAATAAATTGCTATCCAATGAGTCCCAGGTTTCGTAGACGGATCTGTATTCACAACAATTACTGCAGGTCTTTTTATAAATTTAGGTATTTTATTTAAGGCAAAAACGCCTTTAAAGATTTTTTTTGTATATTTATTGCAATTTGTATTGTATCCATATTAGCCCAAAGCACTATGATTTTCAGCTATTTATAGGTTTGTGTATACATTACGATTCTTATCAATTTGTAAACTTCCATCAAATTCTCCATAAACAATACATGTAGCAGTTGTATTTAGAGCTCTTGCAAATTTAGCTTCAATTCTTACAGTACCTTGATTTAATAAACTTTGACAAGAATCGTTACCTGACATATCAGGTGTTAGATCAAATGCTAAAATATAATAACCTTTGCTGAACATTGATTTTGTGATTTGATGTCCTCTATCGGAGTGATGAATACCTGTACCATTAAATAAAGTATGGTATGCTCTTGTATCAATATGGTTTTTATCACTAAAATTTGTTTCAATTGCTGAATTTGGAATTTGGACACCATTGACATAAAGCAAAAGTTTATAATGGTATTTTGCATTAGATTTACCCAAAACAGTGTTATGAGCAAGTAAAATGATAGGATTTACTGTTACATGTTTTATAAATAGTGTAGCTTCAAGTATTTTCATCTGACTTTCATCATTATCGTCAGCAAAAAATAAAAATCTGGTTTTTCTAATGTTAAAGCAAAATCCTTACATCTACATTATTTATTAATAGTGTAGGTTGATTAAACATATCAACGTGAAGTTTTCCCATAAATTCTACAATACCACTATTATTAAATTCTTTTTTACGTTTGGATGCCCCACTATTTCCTGGTTTACCTACATCGTGTTTATCTAATCCCCAACCTGCACATTCAAGATGTGTAGCTGCAGCATCACTTTCATAATTAAGTAAAGCTTCAAGATAAGCTCTATAATTATAATTGTTATCAGATGACGTATTATTTTTACCATTTAGTTGAATATTGCATTGTTTAATAATAGAGTGTAATATGTTATTAACAATTGATGGTTGCGGTATTAATTTAGGAGGCGTTGAAGTATCTTTATCATCATTCCAAGTTGAACCGTCTTTTTTTAGAATTTGTAATCTACGTTTTAAATAAGTTGATGATAAATCCCTATATGTATCGCCATGAACTAATGAAACAAATTCAATAGTTGATGCATTATCTAAAGAAGCAATTGGGTTATAAGCAACTTCTTCTGATTTTAAAATACTTGATTGAAGAGGGGGTGAGGTGTATTAAATACGTCAAGTTCCGATTTCATACACTCCAACATATTTAACTAAAAATATCTGATACACGCTTTTTTTATTTTTATTTACTCGGCGTCTCTTCAATTTAATACGCGAATGATTACTTTTTGAAGATATTTTTCTTTTAATAGCTTTTTTTTTACCAGAACCATACATATCATGCATTTTATTTACAGCTTCACGTCTCAAATTTTTGAAAACTTCTTTACCTCTATCTTGTAAAACTTCTTTAGGATCTGCCCCCGAAGCAATATCTGATAATAAACCAATTCCGGTTGAAGCGGCTTCTTTTTTTAAAAAATTTAATCCTGATGCTAAAAGAGGTTTTATATATCTAAATAAGCCCCCAAAAATGTCTCCTAATCCTCGACCTCTTTGATAATTTACTGGTGAATGAAACAGGGGTCCTATTTCTTCAATATTCCCCCCTGTTTGAGATATGTAGTATTTTATATAATGACGGTTCATCGATTAATAATTAGTGAGTATACATGTCCCTTTATTTATATTGATTTTTTATATAAAATGTAACAATAATTTTGTAGGTATTACACTGCGGCTAAAATTTATATCAAAACCGAATTTATCAGTTAATTTTATAGATATATTATCAAAAACTTTTTTTTCTACATTATGATATTGTATATGATTATATCTAATTATTGTTGATTCAAAAGAGTTTTTTGTTTCAATTGTATTTAGGACACTTGTTTTTAAACCACCCAAATAACATGGTTCTATAATATCTGTGTAATAGAATACCTGATCTAGATAGTGAAGTAAAATCGTTTAAAAATATTTCAAAAGCTTTTACAAATTTTTGTTTATATTCTTTAATATTTTTAACTTGAGAAAACAAATTTTTCATAAATGTTTTTACTATGTATGCTTTGTTTATACGAATTTTTATATTTATTTTAGGGCTAGTTACACACACGTCAATATACTTTGTATCTTTAATTTGTAGTACTTTGTCAAAGCCTTTATAATTATCGTCATCAGTGATAAAAGCATAGATCTCCGAAATCAGAATTCGTTCGCATTCTTTTTTATTCAAGCCTGGTCCTCCAGATATATTTTCAAGAAGTATTGGTAAAATAACTGCTTTCCAATCACATTTTGGATCACTTTTGTTATACGGAAGATAAGTTCTCCAACTCCTAATTTATTCTTTTCTGTACTACCAATTACAACAAATGCACTTTCTTCATAATTTTCGTTATACCTGTTAGGTACAAAATCATTTGTATATATTTCCGAAACTCCTACTTTCCAATTATTATTTGTTAAGTTAATTTCATTTGGAAATTTATTTGTAAAACTTGTTAATGAATTATTGTGATAATAATTACTAGAAGCATCACTCAAGAGAGTAATATAAAAATCATCTGTTTGATTCATTTTATTTAAAAGTTGACCACGTAGGGTTATCTAATACATATGGTGATTTAAGTCTTGAATTATCTTTTTCTGATTTTTCTTTTGCCCTTGTTCTCTCTGATGTTGATGTTTTTTTACGGACTGGAAATCTCAATAAAGATTGAGTTGCCTCTTTTTTTCTAGTTGAAAAACGTAATTGACGGCTTATAATTGTAGCTTTTGTAGGTCTATCAAATATAGGCACGGAAATAATATCACCTTCATCTGTTTCAAATATACGAACATCTGCTGAACCAATAGATTTCCTATCTTTTATACGTTTACCTGCTGGTGTAAATGTATGAATATCTTCTAGGGGATTGTAATTTTGTATACCAAGATCTGCAGATGTAATTACAGGTAATTGTGTTTGTGTATTTTTTACTTTCATTGTAGTAATACGATTGGGTTCTGTTTGTGTACTCATATTTGACAACATATTGTATCTGATGTTGCTTGTATTATTAGAAGGCCTATGTTTTAATTGACGCCTTCTTTTGTTTGCAAATTTTATCAATTTTTGCCGATATGTATACCATTTTTCATTATCGGATAATTTTTTATTTAAAAGTATTTCTTTCATACCCTTGTCAAGGTACGAAAGCTCTGCATCATTATTAAAATTATCTTTAAGTTTGTTATAAAGTTCTGGGGGTATAACAATCATCCGTTGTAAACCATTCATTTTAATTTTATTTTGATAGTAAAGTACCGATCAGTCCTGATAATACAGAACCTATTAACATTGGTAAAAAACCTCCTTTTTGGACAATAATTTTTCTTTTTACTTTTATAGATTTTTTAGGGCAAGATAGACAGCGCAATACGTTTTTATTTTTATTTAATTTATTATAAATCTGTTTAGAAACTTTATGATTACTGTTAAGAGTATTTATAGCAATTTCGCAGATAGTTTTAATAATTTCAGGATCACAAGTTTTTAACAAAATTTGACGAAATTTTGGTTTAGATGTTTTTAACACGTGCAACATATGACGATTTATTTTCAAACATTTCATTTTTTTCCGTTAACTCTCTTAATAGTTTCAATGTGCAGTAACATTCAAAATAATTTGAATTAAGTATATTTGATCTAAATCGAAATATATCGTTGATGTCCTGGGTCAAATCCAAAATTATACAACCATAAGGAACAGATGTCACTTCATTATATACTCTCAGAATTTTCAGGATACATTTGTCGTGCCAGAGGGACTATTTGTGACTTATCTGGAGGATTTTTAAAAAGCACCAAATATTTACAATTAAGAGATATGTCTCGACAATGTTTACCTTGATAAAACACATTTTGAGTAATTAAAATAACAGACAAATTTCTATGGTGAGAACCTTTTGTAAATAGTTCACAAATTTTTGAATTGTAGGCATTTAACATTAAATCGTCTAAGACAATTAATATTGGTTCATTTTTTTCATTACTAATAATTTCGGGTACATCGTTATGATATTCTAAATTACGTATACTTTTGGGCACAGCACTGAATTCAGGATTACACCATATAATTTTTGTTATTTGGGGTTTAATCAGTTTATGTATATTTCTTATTAATTGAGAGATAAATGTAGTTTTACCGCACCCTGAGGGTCCTGCAATTATCATTGTAAAAGGATGATTAAAAACTATCATTTTATATAAACTTTCTGAAGCTCTTGATAATAAAATCGTCCTTCAACTTCACGATCCCCCAAGTCTTTTAAAATAAATAATGGATATGGTTCTCTAATTATTACTTTATACACTTGAAATATTTCTCTGCTCCATTTTTCTGTATATCCGTGTTCAAAGGTGGCTTTTTTCGTACAATCCTTACATAATCGCCTTCAAATAAATCTACATAAATTCGTGGGTCTTTTTTATGTAATTCTCTGTAAATTTTATAAATTTTTTTAACATTATTTTGGTTAACATCTGTAGGTTTCATTTTTATTGTACTGTGATAAGAATTGTTATAAGAACTGATAAGATTTGGTAATACATTAATATATCTTTTTGTAGATTTTTCTGTAAAGTATTTAAACATTTTCTCTTTTATTGTTCGATTAAATCGTTCAACAACTGCAGCTTTTTGAGTAGATAAAATATTTGGAAAACGTTATATTATTTTGTTTCAAATAATTTTTAAAATTTGAATTTTTAAATTCTTTACCTTGGTCTGATTGCACTGTTAGGGGTATTCTACCACTTTTTTCGAGAATTTTATGAAAATCTTTAGTAATTTATTTTCCTGTTTTGTTTTTTAAAGGAACTACCCAACCGTATTTTGAAAATACATCAATTACCGTTAACAAAAATGTATAGTTATCATTGTATTTTTTATACATTTTCATATCGCATAAATCAATTTCCCATAATTGATCAATATCTTGAATAACATAAGGATTCCTTGCAAATTTTTTTTAACCGGATGATGTAATGTATAAACATCTTGAGATTTAAGCCAATTCTTTATTTTCTTATGGCTTACATTTTTGTTTGTTAAAGCTGCATGAATTTTTGCTACTGATCTTGCTACTGATATGTATTATTTCCTTCCTTATTGTAATATTCTTTTTTAATTTTCGAATTTATATTACCCATAGTAAATAATAATAATATTATTTAAAGCAATAACTAAAACAGTATAAATACCCTCAGCTATACAGAAAATTCAAGTTATATTAAATTACCCTCTACATGACCTTACTTAGTTCTAGCGAAGAACGTTTTAAAACATTTGAATTGTTGCCTAAGTCTTATATAAACAAAGAAGAATTGGCCTCCAAAGGATTTTTTTATCTAAACACAGATGATATTGTACAGTGTTATTATTGTAATATTCAGATATGTCATTGGCAGAAAAACGATATAATTTCAGATGAACATAAGAAATATTCTCCTAATTGTTATATATTTAACGGGAGCCCCAGAAAAATGGAACCTAAAAATCGTAGCATGGATGTCTGTGGTTTAACAGATAGAGGTACACCTAACAAAAATCTGATGCTATCTAATATCAACGATCCAATAAAGAGTTTTTCTTATTTATTATCTTTAATAAGTTTATTTTGTAATCTTTGTATAATTTTTTATTTATTATAAATAAAAATTCATTTTTTGTTATATTATGTAACATACACAAGTTTTTTTTTTTTGATAAACATTTACTGTATGTTATTTTTTCCTCACAAATCGAAAGTTAATAAACTATAGTAACAGACCTTGAACTTGAAAAAATCTAGATTAAAATTTAAATATAAAAACAATATTATATTATGGTGTTATGAAATATGAGAAACTATAGCGCTTGTTATTTTTTGTTTGTTTACAAATAATATTTACAAACACTTAAGGGGCCATCTTTTAATCATCACACATTATTATTATTATTATTATTATTGAGAGACTATTACTCCTGTTACTTTATTTTGTTTACAAAGGCGGGACTTCCAATTATAATACATATACGCTTGAGCATAACAATATTTGTTATTAAAGCAGAATAACAGATGTTACTTTATTTTGTTTACAAAGACGGGACTTCCAATTATAATACATATACGCTTGAGCATAACAATATTTATTATTAAAGCAGAATAACAGAGAGGAAATAATATTTGAAAACAATCATTTGTTCATGTTATACATATGATAATGATATTATTGTTTGTGTATATAATTTTATAGTGACAACCTATACGATAAACAAAGAAGACGTTATATACATAATTCTCTCACTTAAAATATTTTTCATAACAGATTAACGATTGATTTTACATATTTTCTACACTTGTTTCTTAACCCCTTGTTTCCATTAGTACCAATTTAGCCACAGATGTATCTACTATGAAATATATATTGGACTCAAGCGTATACCTATGAAATACATATATTAGACTAAAAAAAAGGATATTGCGGGAATCCCAGATTTATTTATTTTTTAGGCTAAGGGTATCATTTTTTGTATTTGAATAATTTTCAATTGCGTAATTTTTTCTTGGAATCTAATGGGTTAAACAGATGCGAACAGTGGTTTTTTCTATACATATGAGCTATCGATATTTACTCTACCACGGGCTACAGATTTTTTACAGGTTTAATCTTCTACAGGTCCAGGTAAACCTCCAAAATTAAATTATAACCAATCAGAACACCTTAAAATATTTCTATACATATGAACTATCGATATTTACTCTACCACGGGCTACAGATTTTTTACAGGTTTAATCTTCTACAGGTCCAGGTAAACCCCCAAAATTAAATTATAACCAATCAGAACACCTTAAAATATAACTATATCTCTATAGCCCTCTCTCTCTAACACCCTACACGCATTCAAATTTAGTACTACTAGGGCTAATCACCATCTGTTACTCGGATGTTCCCTATCAAACGTAGAACAAATATTTTCTAGGGGGGAGCTTATTACTACTTCCGTCTTTGTTAACTACAAATGTTTGTGTAGCTGCGTGTACAACAGCCCAAGCCCGGCTTAAGTTGTACAGCTATTTGGAAAAACTTGACGATCGTGTGATTTACTATGATACTGATTCAGTAATATATATCAGCAGGCCAAATTTATACGAACCACCTACAGGAAACTTCGTTGGCGATATGACTGATGAGTTAGAAGGTGATTACGGTGCAGGTAGCTATATAACTGAATTTGTAAGCGGTGGACCTAAAAATTATGCTTTTAAAGTTTTTTCAACTACTGAAAATAATAATAAAACAAGTTAAAAGTTAAAGGTATTTGCTTAAAAAAAGTTAAAGGTATTTGCTTCAATCACAGAAATATACAATTAATAAATTTCGATGCTATTAAAAATATGGTAATAAATGAAGAAAACCAAGAACCAGAAATTAAGAAATACCAACCTCTTTCTAAAAAACGAAAATTTTTAGAGGATTATAATTCAGTACCTTATGGCTATAAAATGTTAAAAGATTAATAATCATAAAAATTAATATTTAAAGTTTTTAATTATTTATTAGATAATGTATGTATATATATTTATAATTTTTGTTAAATTTAAGAAACTTAATAAAATAAAAATATATATTTTATAATTTTTTTTAATATAAGAATCTTAATAAAATAAAAATATATTGTATAATTGTAAAAAAAAAACAGTTGTTATTATTTATAAAATCTGCTGCAGTTCTACTCTGTAGTTATTTAGTGCTATATAGATAATGCAGCTGTTCTCTGCATTCATTCATTTGCCAAAATTCACGCTGTAATTAATCGAAAATGATATCCTGGTTCCTTATGCTGCTAATTATAGCTCTTATGTATCTTGTGGCTACATCTATTCTTATATCAAGAATATTTATCTGTTCTATAACGTTATCTATTTTCTCCACCAACATTCTACGATATATTATATTGTCCTGCAACATACCGGGATCCCATTCTTCGAACTCCTCATAAAAACCTTCACCCTCCTGTATGTTGTAGTAGAATTTCTTGTAGTAGTTGTTGTTGTTGCTGTTGCTGATCTTGCTGTTGTTGGTTCATTTTTATTAAATTTTATATTACTTTGATAATATTACTTTGTTAATTTCAAGTTGAAACTAATTTCTAAAATCTAAAATGCTCGATTTTTATACCAAATCCTTTTTTGTTAATGCTTTTATTAATTATCTTATTAATTAAGAATTAAGAATTCATATTCATAAAAATCGACATCTTATTATTAAACAAATACTTATTTATTTTAAAATATCATTTTTATCAATCCACAAATTGTGTGCAATATCAATCCCAAGCCATTTAACCAAAACTTGATTTCCTTTTTGCCTATAAATTTCTAATAGCACCTTAATTAACAACCAATAATTTATTTTAAAATATCATTTTTATCAATCCAAGAATTTTGTGTGGTACCAAACCCAAGCCATTTAACCAAAACTTGTTTTCCTTTTTGCCTAATTATTTTTTCAACAAGATATTTGTCTGAATGTTTCGTTTTTTGCAATTCAAATTCATAAAAACTCCCCATTATCGGCTGGTCTTTATAATCAATAAAAAAATATGTCACTGGGTAAGTAGTATTTAGTTTTGATATTTTGAATATTTCAGTGGACCAATTTGGTTCATAACCTTTTGAAAAATTCCTTTAGATTTACTGATGCGTACAAAGTCATTCTCTTTTAATTTTGCTTTTCTGTAAATTTTAGGTTTATTGTATATTGTTGTCAATATATGATTTTCATTTTTTTTAGTTACTTTATATGGTTTCATTTTTATTGTACGGTGTAGGGTATGATTATATTTATATGTTAAATCATCTAAAATTGAAATCCAATTATAATTACCCCATAAACTAAATTGTTTCCACATATTATTTTTTAATATTCTATTAAAACGTTCACAAATAGAAGCTTTTAATTTTGTGTACGTGTGGTAATGATTTATATTATGTTTTTTCATTAAATTTTGAAAATTACTATTAAAAAATTATTTTCCTTGATCGGAATGAATATTTTTTGGCATTTTTTTACTTTTAGTAAAATTATTATTCATGGCGTTTGTTACATCTGTACCGCTTTCTGTTTTAATTGGTTCAGGGTAGGCAAATTTTGAGAAAATATCAATAACGGTTAATAAATATTTATAACCTTTGTTAATTTAATAAAAGGTAGCATTTCTACTAAATCAATTTGCCATGTATCGTTAATTCCTTTTTGTTTAACATTTCGTCTCTTGAAATTTTTTCTTGATGGTTTACGTAACTCATCTACAATTGACGTTTTGCTCATATTGACACTTTGTAACTAATTAAAAACTAAAATAACATCAGTTACATAACTTTTTTCAAAGTAAACGGTTGTAATGCAAAAAAAAATTATTTTCGTTGATTTTCAATTTGTCATTGGAAACGGGAAACAATATTTTATAAAAGAATTTTGGCTGCTACAGTAAATGTTTTTACTTCTCCTCTTTTATAATGATATTTTGCATTCGTTTTTCCAAGAATAGTATTATGTGCTAATAAAATATTAGGGTTAACTGTGACATGTTTCATATATAGTGTTGCTTCATGAATTTTCAAATGGCTTTCATCCGTATCGTTAAAAAATAAGAAAAAATTTTGTTTTTCTAAAGTTAATGAAATTCTCACATCAACATTATTTAAAAGCAGAGTCGGTGTATTAAAAAAATCCACATGTAATTTACCCATTAATTCTATTTTTCCATAATAAATTTACATTTTTCCATTGCTCGTTTAAAATCTACCATTGCAGAATTATTATACATTTTT
The DNA here is from genome assembly GCA_949752835.1 of Empis stercorea. Classification (NCBI taxonomy): domain Eukaryota; kingdom Metazoa; phylum Arthropoda; class Insecta; order Diptera; family Empididae; genus Empis; species Empis stercorea. Next base: position 42,828,804 of record OX457088.1, read on the forward strand.
TGACGATTTCTGGAGCTCGTGTTATTAAATCATGTATATTTGGTTTGTCTAAGACCCATCCTGCACTTTCTAAATGAGTTTCGCTGGCATCTTTACCGTAGTTTAATAAAGACAATAAATAGCTTTTATAATTGTAGAAAGAATCAGAAGTATTTATATTTGTACCATTAAGTGTAACATTTACTTGTTTAATGATTGAGTGCATTAAATTATTTATTACGCTTGGTTGAGGTGCTGGTTTTATATCAGTACCTGCTCCTATTTTATCGTTAGAACTCCATTGGCTACCATCATTTTTTAATATCTGGACTTTAATTTTTATGTATGAAAGATCTCTATATGTATCACCATGTCCAAGTGAAACAAATTCTATTGTAGAAGGAGAGGCATCTAATGATGGATTATATACTACTTCCTCTGTATGCAATATACCTGTTTGTATAGGTGGTGTTGCGAAAAGATCCAATTCAGACTTCATACATTCAATGACAGCCATTTTTATTTAAAAATATCTAATATTCTCGATTTTTTAATTTTATTTCTTTTCTTTGTTCTTCGCCTTTTACCAATTAAATGCGATTTTCGTTTTACACGCCTTTCTATACTTTTACGTTTTTGTATGCGTTTATAACTTCTTTTTTTTTACCACTGCCGTACATTGAATGTAATTTATTTATTGCTGTGGTTCTCAAATTTTGTATACCTGCTTTAGCTTGATTTTGAAATGCTTCTTTTGGATTGGCTCCTGATACTATATCAGATAAAACATTACCACCTGTTCGCAAAGGTTCTTCTTTAAGAAAATCAAAACCTGAAACTAATGATGGTTTGAGATAACGAAATAAACTTGCAAATAAATTCCCAAGACCACGCCCTCTTTGGATTGTCTGTTATTATTATTATTTTATTATTTATTTTTCTTGTCAAAAAAGACAGCAAATTATTATATACAATTACATTTTACAATTTATACTTATACATAATACATATTACAAAAAAAAAATTACAAACATAATTTACATTATATATTAAAAATTAATATACAATAATGAATTAATTTAAAAAAAGTAAAAAACAACTAATAAGTATTTAGTTGCATAAAAATTTAATTATTTTACCCTTAAAAGTATCGCGTGATAAATTAGCATCATATAAGTGGTAGAACTTATTGAAAGCTTTAGCACATCGATTAAACGGTTCATTATTAGCATAGCTGGTATTGTGAATATGTTCAATCAAATATTTAGTATGTCTTAAACATCTAACATTAATATTTAATTGCATTTTAGAGCATAGATCTGGTGAACTGATATTTTTATGTAAAAGATCGTAAGCATAAAGAGCTTCAGCAAGAACTCGTCTATTATTTAAAGAGAGTAAATTAATTTCTCTTAGTCTTATTGAATAAGAAGGCAGAATGAAAGTATCTTCAAGTAGGTACCGCCGCCTTAAAGAAAATAAGAGAAATTGTTTTTGAATAGACTCAATTTTGTCTATATCACATTGGAAGTGTGGAGCCCAGACAATTTGGCAATATTCTAGGATCGGTCTAACCAAGCTGCAGTAAATGCTTTTGGTGACAAAAGGATCGTCAAATTCTTTAGCTCTTCTCTTAACGAAACCCAAAACTCGTTTGCTGTGAGAACACACTTTGTCAATTTGGTGCTTAAAAGTAAGTTTTTTGTCAAAAAGTACTCCAAGATCTTTCACAACATCTTTATTTTCAATATTAATTAAGTTAATATTATAATTATATGTTGTGATAGATTTTTTCCTACTAAAATTAATAGAGAAACATTTTTTAACATTAAGAAGCATTCCATTTTTTGAACACCAATTATTCAAAGTATTAAAACTATTTTGTAAAACCAAACAGTCAGTGTAATCTTTAATACACTTATATAGTTTTAGATCATCAGCATAAAACGAAAAATAGATATTAATGAATAATAACGATAAATCATTTAAGAATAATATAAATAGAAGTGGACCAAGATGGCTACCTTGGGGTACACCTGATCTGACGTTTATGTGACGGGATAAAAATTTGTTAAATTTGACAAATTGTGTTCTTGAAGAGAGATAAGATTTAATCCAATCCAAAACTGATCCTGACACACCATATTTTTCAAGTTTGAAAATTAATAGTTTGTGGTCAACTCTATCGAAAGCTTTACTGAAATCTGTGTAAATGGAGTCCACCTGAAGACCTTTTTCCATGGATTGAAGAATGAAGCTAGCGTAGTCTGAAAGGTTTGTCACAGTAGATTTACCTTTGACAAAGCCATGTTGATGTTTGTTAATTATATCCTTAAAAAACATATATAATTTATCAGTTACTAATTTTGTGTTTGTAATAGTGGACCTATTTCATTTATATTACCACCAGCTTGCGATGCTCAATATTTAAAGTATTCGCGCTGCATATTTGAAAAAAATAACAACGACTTATAGTATTCTTTTATTTATATAGTTTTTATTATTATTAAAAATTTTTAAAATGTAATTTTTGTGGGTAATAATTAGGTATAAAATTTATATCTTTACCATACTGATTTCTGATCTTTATATCTATAACAATTACAATTATATCTATAGTCTCAAACATGTTTTTTTCTAGAGGGACATATTGTATATTTTTAAATTCTGCATTATTTAACTTTCTACAATTATTAATATTTATTGCGCGCAATGCCCTTATTTTGTTATTACCAAATATTCCTGGTTGAATAATATCACTATACACCATAATCATGCCACTTTTCTCATCATTATATTTTTGCATTGCTCGTTTAAAATAGTCGATAATTACTAATTTGTAACTACTGATATCTTTTTGTTGTTGAAATAGTTCTTTTAACAATTCCAGTATAGTGTAGCTATGATTTTGCTTTAAAAAATAACTTTCTGTATCCAAAGTTTTTGACAGTCGTACAAGTTTTAATTGATCTGGTGCTGAAACAGTTTTATAAACCGAATTTTTATAGATATCGTCAGTTAATAAGATAGTCATAACCTCTGTTTCAAATTCTCTTAGCAACAGATCGCGAGTAAATCCTTCAGAAGGTGTTAAATTATTGATAAGTGTAGGCACGAAATTTATTTTCCAGTCGTCATATGTAAATATTGATTTTTCCTCGGGATTAAAAGTATAGCCGATACGTTTCTTAACTTTTTCTTTGTTCCTGCCTACTAATACTTCATAGACACCTAATTGAATTGTAACACATTTTTCTTTTACGTACTCATCAGTTTGTAGGTAATCATTAATAAATATTTCTGACAAACCCACTTTCCACCTTTTGTTAAATCTATATGTGTTGGTATTCGATTTTCAAAAGATGATAGTGTATTATCAGGGAAAAAATTAATTGAATCGTTACTAAATAATGTAATATAAAAATCAGTCCTTAAATCCATAATAATAAGTATAAAAAAACTGTATTGTATTAATTATTTATAAGGTGTCCACTGTGGTGGCGCTGTCAATGATTTATGTTGTTTAGGTGGTGATTTCTTTATTGCTGTTAGTTTTCGTTTACCTGGGCTCGGATTCTCTGAGTCGATATCGCGTAGAACGATAATCGAGTAAAAATTTCGATAACGATTCTCGAAATAAAAAATTGGAATCACGTTAATCGATTGATATCCGTATCGAAATTATTTTAAAATGTACTAGATTTTATTTCAATAATAATGTCAAATTTCAAATTATATAGCTAAGCCTAGTACACTGCTCTTGCTAAACATAATTTTCCATATAAAATTTAACTTCAATTATTAAATATTAATATTTATTTAATTATTAATTAATGATGAATAATATTTAATTACTAATTATTAAAATTTCATTCTTTATCTCTACTATTAAAATTAAGTTTAGCAAGAGTAGCGTACTAGGCTTTATATAAAAAATTATAGTTTGTTTTTTATTTTGATTTAATTATTTTTGATAAATAATTTCATTCGATGACAAAATACCTATCGAGTGAAATTTATCGTTTTATACTCGATCATCGTATGATAGAATTCCAAATAGGAAATTTATCGTTAAATTTCGATATCGTGTACTCGATATCGACTCAGAGAATCCGAGCCCTGGATTTCGCTCTTCTGGGTATTTTGACAAAATGCTTTGTCTTATAAAAGAATTAGTTGTGTGTGCTCGTTGCCTTGTATT